>VZTB01015207.1:568239-586503 GCA_013397245.1 Thryothorus ludovicianus | reverse complement strand
CCTCTCTCCCGGCCTTTCCCGTGGCAGCCGGGGGGGATGAGGAGGGTTCCCCTCTCTCTCCCGGCCTTTCCCGGTGCAGCCGGTGGGGATGAGGAGGGTTCCCCCCTCTCTCCGGGCCTTTCCCGGTGCAGCCGGTGGCGCTGCCGGTGCAGCCGTTGCCTGGGAACGGCGGTCGCAGAGGCCGAGAGACGCGGGGATCGCTGTGTCGGTGAGCGGGGCTGTCCTCGGGAGGGTCTCCGGGGGTGTCCCTCGGGACAGCAGGAGGCACCGAAGCCTGGAGGGGTCTTGGGAACGGCTCCGTGTGAGCGCGGTGAGACCCGGCGGCCGCGGCCGTCCCCGAGCTCCCGTCCCGCCCGCCGGGGCCCGGGGAGGGTTTCTCCCGCGGCCTCTTTCCCCTCCCGTGGAAGTTTTCTGGGCACAAGGTTTGGGTGTTGGTTCAAATGCAGACCCGTGAAGCCAGGGATGAAGCAGCTGCCGCCCAGGAGCAGCTCTGTGCTCGCAGGGACTGTGACAAAACCCCACCCAAAAGGGAAATTTCCATGCCCGGCGCGGTGAGCGGGCAAAGGGAGGGAGCTCAGCTGGAATAACGCTGTACTGGGCTTGTCTGAGCTCTGTGTGGGAGAGTTACTGCAGCTGACAAGGGGCTCTGGGACCCATTTCCCAGCTTCACTGGTGCCCTTTTCTCCTGCTGTGCTCAGTTCCAGGTTGTTGTGCAGCCAAATCTGGGAGAGTGTGTGTGGGGAAGTATCTCAGAGCATCTCCACGCCCCAGCTCCCTGGGAGGAGGGCAAAGGTGTGCATGGATGGTCCAGGTGAAGGTAAACTGGAGACACCCACTGAGGGAAGAGCAGCACCGAGCAGCGAGCCCAGGGAGATGTCCCAGGACAGACAGACGACTCAGGGCATGGATGTGCAGCCTGAGGAGGTGAGGGCAGCACCAAGGAAAGTCCTGTTTGAGACAGGGTCTGGGACAGATCCTAGTGGAAACAGAGCCCCTGGGACCTGAGACTTGCTTGTGTTCATTCCTGGTAGCCACATCCAGAACAGCTCATTCACCAAAACCTCTCTTCCTTTTCAAGGATCTCCTTGCTGCTGCCAGGGAGGAGGAAGGAACACCAGAGAATTCTGAAGAGTCACCCTTTTGTCCCCGGTCATCTCCTTTAGGTATGTGGGTCTCAGACACCCTGCCCAGCACCTGGGCTGGGAGCCAGGGCACCCTGGGGGAAGGCCCTGCTGGGACATCATGCCCAGAGGCTGCTGGAGCCCCTGAGCCACCCGCAGCACTGCCTGGGTGCAAGGGAACCGTCCCCTGCCCTCCCTCAGGCTACGGGGAGAAGCACACACAGCATAAGGGCTCTGCCAGCTTGGTGTGGGCAGCCAGGCCGGGGATGCTGTTCCAGAAGCACAGGGACAGGAGCCTTCACCCCCTGGTGAGCACCAAGGGGCACAGTGCCACTGGGATGGCCCACACGGCACCAGGCACTCCTGCCCCGCTCTCTTCCATCACCCACAGACCCTGTGTGCCTTTTTTGTCCCGGCTGCTGAGAGCCCAGAGCTGTCTCTTCCCTGCAGGACCTGTCCTGGGTGTTTGGCTACAACAGCAGCCTGGCTGTGCACAGCCTGATGGACGGGCAGCACCGGGTGCTCCTGTATGTCTCCTCCCACACAGTGGTCATCCACGATATCCTGCGGAGCAGGCAGTTCCACATGCAGGTCTGGCACACAGCTGAGCATCTCCTGCCTCCTCCCCCCTCCTCCTGAACCCCCTCTCTCCATCTCTCTGGTGCCCTGTGCTCAGGGGTCACCTACAACCAAACCCAGGAGCAGCCCATACAAAAGGTACGAACAAAACAGCCCCAGGTTTGCAGCCTCCAAGGCACTTTGCTGCTTCCCTCCCCCAGGGCCACACGAATGTCATCTCCTGCCTGTGTGTGAGTGAAGACAAACGCTGGGTTGCGACTGCTGACCGAGGGCCAGATCCTCTGATCATCGTGTGGGACTCCTACTCTGGGTAGGCTCCCAGGAATCTCCTCTTTTGGAAACCCCCCGTGTCCAGTAAATCATTCAGGACTGACTCCAGTCTCAGCTGAGACTAAAATGGGAGAACACAGGGACAGACTAAAAAGCAGCAAAGGAACCAAACCAAGTCCTTCATCATCCTTGTATCATCATGGGACACTGAGATGGGGCTGAGCTCCCCCAGAATAAGTACATCACATCCCCATGCTGTAGGATCTTCAAAGATCCCTGGTGAGTTGTCTCCAGTGCCATTTACTTGAGAGGAAGGGATGGAGGGGACACTGAACATCTGCCTGTGGCAGCACCAGTGTTTGCAGCCTCCCTCCCTCCATCCCTTCCTCCACACAGACCGGGGTGGGTGGGTTGTGCCACAGACTTGGCCAAGTGAGTGCCTTGAACCCCCTGTGCTGCAGGAGCACCCACGGGATCTCTCCGTAGGGTACCCGTGCGCACCATCTTCGAGAGTCACTCAGAGGACGGGCTCTGTGCCATTGCCATTTCCCAGGATGCCAAGTATTTGGTGACCATTAGTGCTGCTACTGTGCAGGTGAGGAGATTATCTCGTGAGGAGATTATCTCCTCTTTCATAGCTTTGCAGGGAAGAGACACAGAAGTTTTTTGCAGTGCAGCACAGGGATTCAGATGAGGAGAGCAGGAGAGAGGGGGAGTGGATTTGCAGAATGATATTTTGTTTTTGCTGAGCCATTGGAAGACAGACATGGTTTTCATTAAAATGAATGCTGCAGAGTTGAGAAAAATGGATCTTAATTCGGGATAAAAGCTTCTGACTTCATCACTTTCATTTAAGCAATTTCCAGCATTATTTCCTGAAATTAAGCTTTCTGCTGCCAGGCTGTGCTGGGTTTTACCCTGCTCCAGTCTTTCAGGCCACATCAGCCCCTGCAGTGGGTGGGGAATGGGATCTACCTGGCTCCTCCAACCTTGCAGAAAGCCACAAGTGTTCCTTGGATTTTTCTTCCCTTCTCTTCCAGAAAGTTTGTGTTTGGAGATGGACTTTGCCCACAGAGAAACCCGTATGCAGCACAGAGCTAAAGCCTGAGTTTGGGTATCAGGTGAGTAACCATGGCCAAGGGGGCAGTGGGGATGGACTGGACTGGACTGGGCAGCCCCATCCTCACCAGCTCCCCCCTGTACCCCCATGCCCCCCATCCAGCACGGGGGTGCTGGTAGGTGTCAGCTGGGAATGGGAGGCAGGACCACACCTGGGGCACCCTGATGCAGCAGAGCATCCCAAGGGGTCATCCCTGTTCCTCTGTTTTCAGTTCAGTGCAGCTGGGGAGGTGGTTTAGGATAAAAGCAGTGGTTTTGGATGGAAGAATAAGCAGAAAGTGTTGCTCAGCTTGGTGCTAATGCAATTCTTTGAATTTCAGGATTATGTCATTTTTAACCCTCAGAATCCCCATGAGTTTGTCAGCAACAGCAAAACCCAGGTGATATTTTACCTGTGGGTAAGTGGGGACATGGGAAGTCATGGTGCCAGAAAGGAGGTGGCAGGGGAGCTCAGGGGCTGGGTGTCTGTCCATAACTGGGGTCACACTCTGCAGATCTGTCCCTTCCCTGCTCTTGCCAGATCCCAAAGTGGTCTGGGCAGAGTTTCACAGTCCTTTCACTCTCTCCCACACTGCTCAGGCCCAGCTGTGGCAGGGATGCTTTCACCTCTCCCACTCCTGCTTTCCCTTGGCCCTTGTGCCATTCAGCAGCTTTTGGAAAGAAGCAGGTGGAAGGAGAGGATGTTTTGTGCTCTCTGGGAGACCTTGGAGCCTTTCTGCCCCAGGAGCCCTGCTTTGGTCACCACAGTGTGGGCCCAGTGCCCAGATGGTGGGGAGGGGATGGGCTGGCACTGCAGAGCTTGGTTCTAAAATCCCTGTCCTGGATGTTTTCTCTGCTTTCCCCAGGATGATTCTGGTTTGCAGTACGGGGCACCATTCCTGAGCAACCAGGTGAGCACAGTGGGGAGGGACCACAGCACGTCACCCTCCTGGCTTTCCTGCTGGCAGCAGAACTGTCCCTCCCCATCCCCCTAAGCAAAACCCGTGGCCATGGCCCCAGCCTGTCCCCCTCAGACAGGGACAAGCCAGGTTTGCCCAAGCAGGGCTCTCCCTCCAAGGTGCCCCACTGCATTTTCTCCTGGGGCTCTCGTCTCTTGTCCTGCTAAGGGACAGGAAGGGAATGTCATGAGGACATTCTGTCTGCTTGAGGAGGGCAGAGCCAGCTCTGGGATGAAAACACAGCCTTGCTGCTGTCTCCACAGACCTTCAAGTGCCTGGTGGGCCAGTTCAGCCAGTCTGTTTTCCATTTTAACAACACCCAAGCTCTGACGGGCACCTCGGCCGGGAAGCTGGTGGTGTGGGACATGGACAATCCCCGCACTCTCCCCGAGGAACTGCCGGCCAAACCCCACGGAGTAACAGCCACCAAAGTGGTGTCAATGCAGAAGGACAGTCTTACCGTGCTCACAGTGTTGGAGAGGTAAGAGTGCAGCTCTTCTCAGTAGCTGGAGGGAGAGTCCTCAGGTACCTCAGCTGTAGGAGTGGCAGAGATAATGTTGGAGTTTTCAGTCACTTGGCAGCATGGTCACTCATGCAGGAAAGTGCTGCTGGTTTATGAATACTTTTCCAGCAATGGATTTGCCTGGAAATGAAGTTGAAAAGTCACGGTGATGCGACGGGGTAGCTCAGACAGTGGCTCAGCCTCCTGGCCGCTGCCGGCAGAGGGAGCAGACAGCCACCAAACGCCGCGACGGCTTTGGGGACACGGCAGGGTCACAGCAGAGACGCTGATTCCTGCACAACCCTGGCTTTCTCCTGCACACCTGTGCAGGGCTCTGCTCGTGTGCTTGTGCAGAGAAACGGGGAAGAGATTTGCTTCCACCCAAGGATGCTCTCCAAGGAATATTTGGGAGCTGTCAGTGAGTGTGTTGGTTCATAACTTTCCCTTCCCTGCAGCTATATAGTCACAGGTGATGTGAAAGGGCAGGTTAAATTCTACGACGGGCAGCTGCTGCTCCTCACCATCTACAGCCACGACCAAGTGGGTCCCCTCCGGTCCATCTCCTTCTCCACAATCCTTCACGATCCTCTCAGTGCCCTGCCAGGCAGCACCCAGCCCTTCCTCACCAGGTGAGTGTCTCTTTACAAACCCAGCTCTTCTCCTGCATTTGCCTTGCAGGTGAAAGCTGGGGAGATGGTCAGTGAGAGGTGCTCCATGAGCTTCTGCTTGGTCTGGAGAAGGATTGAGCCCCGTGCCCAGGCTCCTGGGCAGGAGAGGGAGGCAGGAGAGGGAGGGAGTGTGGGTGGGCTCCAGCACATCCCAGACTCTGAGCTGGAGGTGATGCCTTGGTGCAGGCATGGTGATGAACAGTTTCTCTGTCACGTACCCAACGCACCAGGCAGTGCTAATGCTGAGCCTCCAGCTCTCACTGGGCCCCTTAATCCCCCCTTAAACCCCTCCCAGGAATGGCTATATCCAGTTGGATTTTACCATGGCTTGGCAAGCTAATCGTGGCCGTGGCAGTGGCACAGGGTTGTACCACACCCCTGGCCACCAGCCTCTGTCCCTCTGTGTGACATAGCTGTGCCTGAGGATTTACAGGGAGTCTGCAGGCCAGATGAAGCTGTTGTGTGGCTCCATCCAGCCTGCAGACCACATGTCTGTCACTCCTGTTAAGGCTCTCCTGGCAATGTCTGCTCTTAGCCACATGTGTTTTCCAAAGAGCCACGTGGGACAGATTCTCCTCCAGCCTGGAGCAGTGTCCTGGGGGATGGTTTGGTGTCTCTGTTGTCTCATCCCTCTTCCCTGGTCACTGCTGCAGCTCCTGCCACTTGCAACTGCTCTGGGCAGCACAAAAGGCAGAAAACCAAAGGGGAAGGCCTGAGCTCATCCCAGAGGCTGGTGGGATTGGGAATGGCTGGAGAGCCCAGCTAAGGCACACAGGGGGTGCAGAGTCCCTCAGTGCCTGGGCCAGATGTGCATAAGCTGATGGCTCTGATGGAACAGCTGGCAAAGAGGCTGTGCTTCCCCATGTCTGTCTGTCCAGCTCCTAGATTCAGCCTGGAGAAGGCTCTAAGGGAACCTTACAGCACCTTCCAGTGCCTCAAGGGCTGTGAAACAGCTGGAGAGAGACTTTGGACAAGGGTATGGAGTGACAGATTAAAGTGGAAATGGCTTAAAATTGACAGAGGACAGGGTTAGATGGGATATAGGAAGAAATTCCTCACTGGGAGGGTGGTGAACAAGTTGCCCAGGAAAGCTGTGGATGCCCCATGGCTGGAATTGTTCAAGGCCAGACTAGATGGGGCAGACTGAAACTGTACATGTTTGTGCTGTAATGTGAATAATTATCCAGCTGTCTGCTTCACACCTCAGCAGTCACACAGTGAAACCTCTCTGCTGTGCTGGCCAGGGTGGCCAAGGGAGCAGGGAGGGACTGAAACTGCCCTCTGACCTTGGCCATGGCAGCACGGTCAACGTGGAGCCATGACAATGGTGGCATGGAGACACGTGAAAAGCCCGTTCAGAGTATCTCCAATTGCTCATTTGTCCATCTCACACACCAGTGGCTTGCAAGTGGCAGGAGCTCCCCAGATTGTCATTCATCTTCTGGCTTGCCCAGCCAAGTAGAAAATGGAACTGGCTCCAGTGTCGTCCCATGGCCATTTCCCAGGTCATGAATACAAAGTGTCACTTGCCTTCCAGGTCAAGGAGGGTTTGCATACTGTGTATCACAAAATATAAGTGATTGTCCAAGTAACTCGTCAAAAAGAGACTGATGTGCAATATAGCTTGGAGGGACGTGAGCCAGTTGGTCTGATTCATCGAATTCTGTTTCTCTCACACTAAACAGGAACTTTATCCTTTCAACCTCTGATGCAACCATGTTCCATGTTGCAACAGATAGCACAAACTTTGAAAGAATCATGAAAGAGGCAAAGAAAGCTGTGAATGCCATTGCCTGTCACCCAGAGGAGCCATATGTGGCTGTGGGGAGTCACTGTGGGCTGCTGAAGGTGTGGGAGTACAAGCAGACCCAGTACCTCGTTAGCAGGATATTCACTGAGGCTGGCATCCAGTGCTTATCCTATGATCCTGAAGGTATCCCAGCCCCGTGACCTCCCCATGTGCCAAGCACTGGCCTTCCAGGGAGGAGTGATGGTGATGTGAGAGGTTTCTGAAATGCTTTCCAGGACATTTTCTGGCCGCTGGTTTTACTGATGGAAGCGTTTACATCCTTGATGCAATTTCCCTTCAGTCCATCTGCGAGGAATTCCAGTTCTCGAAAAGTCCCGTGACTCACATCAGCTTCTCTCACGATTCCAAGTACCTCGCAACCGCTGTGAGCTTGTTTTTTCCGCTCGGTGATTTACATGCGCTGCTGGCGGGGCAGCTTTGGGAGGGACTGGGAATTGCCGGCCATCCTGCGAGGCACAGAGCGAGCAGGGCAGAGGGCCGGCCCTCCCCTGGGGCTTGGTGACTCTGAAATGCAGAGCGAACAGGGCAGAGGGCTGTTCCTCCCCTGGGGCTTCCTGACTCCGAAATGCTTTTCCTGGCTTGAAGAGTGACTCTGTAAAAACGTCACCAGCCACAGCGGCTCCACAGACCCGCTGCTAGCAGTGCCCCGTCCCTAACTTTAGTGACAAGTCTTAGCTCTGCATCCATCCGAAGAGGGGGCTGGAACAGCGATTTCCTCCTGGCTGCTGCTCTGGGAGGGAGCTGCTCCCTCAATCTCATGTCTCAGTGTAGAAGTATTGAGGCAGCGTTGAAGCATCTTGGCTCAGAGATTGTAGCAACTGGTGATGATCTGTACAAAGAAAATGATTCCCCTCGTTGACCTTTGTGCTGTTGTTGCAGGATGAGAATTATTCCGTGACTGTTTATCAGAGAGTCCTGCAGGATGGGAGCAGATGCTGGGAACACCTGGCAGGGCTGGAGTCCCACTACAAACCCATCCGGAGCATCCTCTTTGGGGTGCACCCAGACAGCAACGAGCCCAGGCTCCTGAGCCTCGGGGAGGACCGGCAGCTGGTGGGTTGATGCAGAAATTCAGACAGTGAAGATCTGTGGTTAAAGGAGTGGGGATGGACAAGACCATCAAAGGATACTCCATGTTTGGTTCCATGGCTCCCAGCCCTCTCCCACCAGCTCAGTCACTGAGGGGTGTTTCTCAGCCTGGTCTTGGTGCTTGACACTCTCCTATTGTGGATTCTCCAGGAGATGCAAATCCAGTGAATCCACAAGGCCAAGAGTGCAGGGCAGACTGCAGGGGAGTTGCTGTGTTTCCTTGTCTTCCCTCCAGGTTGAATATGACCTGAAAAGCAGCATCAAGGACCACTTGGTGGTCACACACAGGGACAGGCTGGAGCAGGCTGCAGTGCCCCTGTGCTTGACCTGGTACCCACAGCTCGGCACCGAGTCCTTTTTCCTCACAGCCAACAACTGCTACAAAATGAAGCTCTACAACACGACGACCAAAATGTGCAGGTAGAGGATTGATTCAGGCCTGCCACTGCCTGGGAGCCTCCTCCTGACCCTGTGTTCCCCTTGGTCTAATGACCACCCTACTCCCACCCATGAGCATGAGGTTTTCCATCTGTGATGCAGATCTTGGGATGGCTCTAGAGCCCTCAGGTCACTCCATTGTTAGGCCCACCCTGCTGTTCACTAATGTGTCATTTAGCAAGGTTGTGGCTGCAGCTGGATCTTGGTTTAGTCAGCATGTTGGACCTGAGATGTAGCACTTAGGCATCAGATAAAGAGACTGGAGTCCACATGAGCAAAGCATAAAAATCCCTGAGCACTAAATTAATTTCTGAGCCCCAGTGTAGTCCTTTCTAGTCAGGGATCCTGCTCTATCCTGTTCTCTCAGCCAGTAGCACAAAACCTCCCATATCTACCCATCCTTCCACACAACAGCTGTTCAGAGCAAAATGTTTTGGGTGGCCTTGAGTGAATGAATACATTGTTTGCCTTTAGAAAGACCCTTTTGGGACCAACCTATGGCTCCCCCTTGGAGAAGATACAAATCCTCCCTAGGACAAGCTCTGCAGACCCCCAGCAACACTACCTGGTGTACATCACAAAGGACAAGGTACAGAGCCCCAGCTGTCCCAGAGCTGGTGGTCCCTTGGGAATTTCACTGAAGATGAAACCACGTGTAGGCTGATCCTGACAGAGAGCTGAGCAAGAGAGAGCTGGGGAAGAGGATGTGGCAGCCCCAGTGGGCCCCCCAGCTCTCCTACACTCCCTCTTCCCCTACAGGTGGGCTTGCAGATGCTGCCTGTTGATGGCAACCCCCACAAGTCCTCAGCCTACATTTGCCACCCGGACGGTGCCTCTGACTTTGCCATCTCCCACGATGGGCGTTACATCTTCACAGCCGGGGGCAAGGAGCGCACCTTTATGAAATGGAAGGTCAACCTCCCGTGAGTTATGGCAGGAATCTTGTTACTGCCTTCCACAGCTGCTTGGTTGACCCATTGGGCTCCAATGGAACAGCTGATTGCCCAGCAATTGGGCAGCTGAAACAAGAAGGGACATATTTTTGGGGGTTTTGTTCCTCTCTCTGTAATGTAGGAGGGATTAAGCCAGCAAACCTCACAGGGGTGGCCGTAGTGCCTGAACAATACTCCAGTCTGGGAAATGGTGCCCAAAGGATAAGAAGTTGGGCAGAGGATTTTTTGATCTTTGTGAGGGCCTGGCCAATGTGATGGGAGATTATCGGGGCTAGGCAGAGACCAGAGGAGCAGCACTGGCTGCAGGAGGAGCACACAAGGGCAGCTGCTGATACAAAAGTGTCTGCTCTCCAAATGGGATAGGAATTTGCTGGGAAATCCCCCCTGTGTTTGAAGACTGGATTTAGGACAAGCCACCTTAATCCTATAAAGCTTTGCTTACACAAATAAATGGCCTGCAGTTAAATGGGGTGGTTGAAGAGTGGAGGCTGCTTTAACAAAGGAGGATCTCCAGGCTCTGGCCCAGAGCATTAGCAATGAATCCTGCCAGGTTTTTTACGCCATCCTCTGCAGGTTTCCCTCTGCCAGATCCCTTGGGCAGCAGTGCCAGACATGCTCCCACATGACAGGAGGGTAACACAGCAAAGGCAGGAGAGATATTCTGGTTTCTTGGCATGTCATGGACCAAAGCTGCTCAATGCAATACATGTTTGGGGCACAGGCTCTTCCCTCAAGGCTGCAGGTGCCCAGTAGATACATTTGCACATAGAAATGGAGCAAGGCAGCTGTGAATGACAAGAAAACTGCCAGGCCACCATGGAACCACTTCAGGGACTGGCAAGGGAGCTTAGTCCATGGCAGAGTTAGGATAGTGTGGCACGGTTGCCCTCAGTTTGTGCTGTTTTGGGGTTTTATTTTCACATCCTGCACAGCACTCCTAGCACAGAGCACCGTATCTCCAGGTTTCTGGGAAATAACTCCATGGGAGATGGCTTTAATCCTTGCTCCAATGTTTGCCATTTGGTGTGCACCTGGGAAACACCACTGCCCCTCACCTTCCTAGGACCAAGGCTTTGTCCTAAGACACATGCAGGTCCTGCAAGAACACATTTTGCAGGTACCATTTGCTCTGAGGAAAGCCCAAGGAGTGCCAAGCCAGCTCACCTTCATCTGCCAGAAGAAAGGAAACCTGGGTGGGAAAGCAATGAGTTTATTTATTTTCTTTTCCACTTTGTGTGGCTTAAACAGTCGGGGGTCAGGATAAGCGACATTTAAAGGAAGGCAATAGAATATAAATGATCCTTCTTTATAATGGTTGGCCAGGGTCCAGGCAACATTGAATTTCTGTGTAATTTGTTTTTGGAGCGAAGTTTTTGATGAGCTAATTATCATTTTATTGCTGCTTCTGGCATCTTGTGAATCTCCACTGTGTTTAATACTCAAATAACTTAATTATGAAAAAGGCATGAAGCTTGCAAAAAAAAAACCCAGTGGAAGCAGCACTAGAGAGGTGTGTGTGAAAGCTGCAGCCTGGCTGCCAGGCGTGGGGTATTATGTGGCAGTGCTATGCCATGATTGCACTTCCAGGCTTGGTTTCTTTTTACATCTGCACAAGCCAAAGGGATTCTTTTGGCTCCAACTGCCTATGAAATTGAAACAAAGAGGTGGCTACTCAGGCACTTTCAGTTTAATGCAAACTGCACCTGTGACTTCGTCGCCCGCCGCGGCGGAGGAAGTCGGGTAATGGATTGCACTGAGTTACTGGGGAAAAATGTGTTGGATCAAGGAACAGGGAGTTGTGTGGTTTATTGCAAACACCAAGCCCCAGCCTTCTCTGCATGTTCAAAATGCTGATCTAGCTAATTCATCTCCCTCAATGTCTCTATAAGGAAGCAAAAAAGCCAAATGCCAGACATCAAGTTCAAGTCCATGGAAAAGCTCCTGGCTCCCAGCCCTGTACTCATTCCACTAAACAAGAGGACCATTCAGTAATAATTAATTCCCACACTGTGCTATTGTATGTAAAACCTGGGTATGAAATATGCTGCAGAAGTGCAGCTGATGATAAAATAGCACAAGGTTCAAGGCAGTGCTTTTCTTTCCTGAATTCTGAGGCCCAGGGATTTCAATTATTGAAAGTGTCTGTGAACAATGACTAGAAAGGAAACCATGAAAGCTCTCCTCACATGAACCCTTCCTGTACCTTCTTTCCTCCACTTCTGCCAGTGCCTTGGATGCTGCTGCTTTCCTGGGTGGGGAGGACTTGATCCCATTCTACAACCTCCTGGATGGTGGCAGAGAAGGCAAATTCTTCAGGGTAATTATGCTCACTGTGAATGCTGTCTGGCCACATCTGGCTAGAGTTTAATTTATACAGGCCTGACATTTCTTTATGTTTTGTCCAGCTTGCCTTTAACAGCAATCTCATTGATATGGCTGTTAGTAAACCCTAAAAGGAGCCTTATCTTCTGTGCCTGTTGGTAACTGAAATTTGCAGTGTTTGTTTGAATCCCTGGCAGGAACTGGAGGACTACTTCTACTACGTACAGCTGTGCAGCCAAGGTATCCAAACACTGGAGAGCAGACAGGTGTCAACACATATTCCCTTGGAGGAAATTCCTTCTGTAATGAGAGCAATAGGATTTTATCCATCAGAGGAAGAGGTTGGTCAGCTGTTTTTATTGTCATTATTAAAAGAAGAAAGAGCAAGGCTGAATGCACTTCCCAAATGTTCTAAGGGCCAGATTCTGACCATTGCTATGCTGGGATATATTTATTGGTTTTCAATGTATTTTTATCTTGTCTGCATCAATATAGTAGTGGTCAGAATCTGGCAGAAGATTCCTAAAATAGTTTCCTCGCTAGCAAGATGGGAAACTGCAGAGGAAGGCTGAGCAAACCTGGAGCCTGACAGCTCAGAGTTGTTCAACAAGGCAACCTCAGGGTCAAAATTTTACAGCAGAGAGAACTGATTTAATAAGGGTGCTGCTTCTTCCCCTTCGTGTGGCTGTTTCTCCAAGGCAGTTTGTACTGTATACAAACCTCATTTGTAATGTGTAACCTGGCATGACTGAATCTGAAGCAAGGAGATTTGAATAACAGCTTCTGAGCACTGCAGGAGGGGCTCTCCCAAGGGAAGAGGTGCATCACTGCACTCCCTCAGCCTTTCTGCGGGGGAGGCTGTGCTCATCTCTGCCATGACACAGGAACCCACAGCCTGCTGAGGCACTGCTGTGAGTCTGTGCCACCCCATCTGCCCAGGGAAGCTCTGCCAGGAGAGCCACCAGATGGGAGGCAGGACTTTTGCCACAGCTGCCACCAAACTGACTCACTTTGGAGCCCCCACACCCAGCAAATGTTTGTCTGAGCTGGGGCTGCTTTGCCCTGGTGTCAAGTTGAGGTGTTATCTCTTCATACTGTGTTAGATCTATCCCTTGGGTTATTACATTTTTGCCTCTTGAGGACACAGAGAACATATTCCCTTGGGAAATGTCTCTGGAATAAAAACTGATAATGCCCCACACTTCCCCAGATTAAAATATAAACAGCATTTCAGGCATGGAAACAGAGGTGCTGAACTGTTGTGAAACCAGGCAACCTACAGTCAGTAATAAATCCAGAGAGAAGGTTCATCTCTCTCTAGAGTGTTTTAATAAAAGAAAAGCAGGAGGGAAAAAAGGCAGTTTGGGCTGACTAGTAAAGCTTTTGGGAATTGGTGTTTTTCTTTTGTAGTTCAGTGGGGTTGATATAAAACCTAATCCCAGACCAGCCAGAGCTGAGTGAAAATGTTCTTGCTTGGTGTGACATTGGCTACAGGAAAAATATAAGGCTGAGATTTCCCTCTTCCCTGGGCTTCATTCAGTGGAAAAACTTGTGACACAAGGACAAAGGCCCAAGGCTGAATGCAAAGTCCTCCCCGGGGAGATCTTGCATCAGCTTCCCTTCCTGGGGAGCAGCAGGCCTGGTACGTGTTGGCACAGGGAACTCCCCCGGCTCTCTGCTGCCCGTGTATCTCTGAAGGGGCTGCAAGTACAATGAAGGCATGGAGCAGATGCTGCCTTTTGGACACACATCTGCACAGCTGCCAACTGGGCTGACTCACAGCACCAGACTTGAGGAAAATCACTGGTATCCAGCACAACCAGTGCTTGCCTGCTTGTCTGAGAGGAGAGTGAGGGATCCAGCAGTGCAGGGTGTCAGCCCCATCGAGCACATTTTGGATTTGGCTTGTGCAGTGCCTGAACCTCCCTAGACATGGGGAAGAGCAGGGGAAGATAAGATTTCTTATCCAGTCAGGGTGTGCAGCCTGGTTCTGCAGGGACCCTCATGTGTGTGCCTCCTGAGCAAGGATGGTGTTTACTGGTTTGTGGTTTGCCTTGCCCACTGTCCCAGAGTGGAGACACAGCTGTTCCCAAGGTAACAGCCGGTAACAGCTGCAGGGTCACCAAGTGCCTGTCACAAGAGAGGAAATCCAAAATGACTGTGTGTGTGTGTGTGTAACCCCCATCTTCACTTGTTATTGTCATGTCAGCAGGTGTGTAACTGCTGGCCATTCCCATCTTCAGCTGCTGAGTGCAGCTTCCTGCTGGGATGTGGTCACGGCACGGTTTGGGGACGTTGGCACTCACGGGATCGGAACCTGGCCCAATGCTCTTTAAAATAAAACATGTAACAATCTGCCTTGTCTTGATCCTTAGATTGAAGACATGATAAGTGAGGTAAAATTCAGCAAGTATGCAGACACTGGAGAAGAAGTGACAGAAATCAATTTAGAGAATTTTATCAAACTTTATATAAATCATCGACCTGCACTTGGCCTGTCAATGAAAACCATACAGCGAGCCTTTCAGGCTCTTGGTTATGATAACAAGAAGGGAGACAAAGTTATTGACAGAGGAGACTTCCTGTCACTGCTTCAGTGCAGAGGTGAGTTATTTTGTTTCGAGTATCAGTTCTATGCTTGCTAGTTCTGCCTGCAATTTCAGAACTTCTTCCCTGCAGCAAGAAATTACTCTGGAATGATAACCTGGTAACCAGGGCAAGCATGAGGAGCCACCTGCCTTAAGATTTTAAATTGAATAATCACATGTCTTGTCCCAGCTGTGCTTCCTTTACTGCTCTGGAAAATCTCTGCTGGCCTGAGGGATCTCAGCTGTTAAATGATAAGTATGGATCTTGGCAAAATGTATCCTTCTCCCAGTGTGCCCTAATCTGAATTGCTGTTCTCTCTTCCAGTAGTATAAAAGTAGTATAAGACTGATAAAAGGGAGATGAGAAAGGAGGGATGAAATTGGTCCTGGGCTGAATCTGTGTGAAAGACTGAAAAAATGGGATGATTTAGTTGAGCTGAACCAGGGAGAACACCATAAATGTGGGTGCTAATATGTTTGTGGCCAATGTCACAGAGTAACACAGAGTTTGCTAGTAACAAACCTCTACTGTCTTACTTCTAGGATAAAAGTGCAGCTGAGCATTAAAACAGGTAAAGGGAAATGCTGGTTTACTCAGTACATCATTTGGCAAGACTCCTTGCCACAAAGATCCTTGGAAACCACAGATTTAACCAGTGTGAGAAAGGTTAGCTATTTATACAGATGGTGTGAACATTCATAAATAGGTACATCAGATAGAACAGTTTCATAACAGATCTATAACCTCATGTGACAGGGCATGAGCCAACCACTCACTGGGAACAAGTGCTATGTCCATGTTATTTCAAGATACTAAATCAAGACTTTCCTCCACCTTTCTCTTCCTCTGCATGAAAATGGCTACATGGACTGTGGTCTGTGCCAGGAATCCTCCAGTGGGAATAGATCACGCCCCTGCTACTGCAATGTTGTTTCAAGAGCTGTCTGCATCAGAATTTCTCCCTTTGATTGACATTTTTTCCCAAAATGCTATAGGGAAGAGTGATTTTCCTTAGGATCAACATTTTCCTGCATTGGGGTCATGTGTTTCAGTTGGCAGCGTAATGTCTCTATCTCAGAGAAGCCAGAGCCTCTTTTGAACTGTCCTGTTTAGTTTAATTGGAGTTGCTTTGAGTTTTTGTGCTCTCAACCCCATAACCCAGGGGCTGGTGGTGCTCTGTTCTGTACAGGGGAGCAGATGACAGAGGATGAGCTGGCTGAGTGTCTGACCACCCTGCTGGGCAGGAGACCCAGGAGAGGAGGATCTGAACTGGACACCTGTGAATCCACAGGTACAGGATTAGCATTCCACACAGCACAGAAGCAGGACTGTTTCAATTCCCAAATGGAATAATTTAAATTTCAAACCCATTTACCCTGTTAGGCCAAGAGCTGTCAAAACTGCTCAGATGGGATTGCAAAAATAGTCACAGAGCTACAGACTGTCCTTCATCCACACAGCAATTGCATGGGTGTATCTAAAAATAAATGGACAATGAACTATAACTGGGGCCTGACAAGATTACATTTCTGTTTATCTGCTGGCTGGAGCTGAAATTAGAAACACACAGGGAAATCCCAGAGCTGGTTTCACCCAGGCCGCAGTGCCCATTGTAACAGAGCTGTTGGTAACAACTGCATTTGTCTGCAATTTATGTCCCAGTCTACACCAGTCTGGAACAGCAAATTACAGCATTGATTTGAGCCAAGTGGCTGCATTTAATTGCCCATTGTAATTGGAACTGCATTTTTGAACAATTCATGTCCCAGTCCCCACCAGTCTGGAACAGCATCTGCTTAGGGTCACTGGCAATTGGCCCCATGCAGTGAAGGTGCTGCTCCAGAGGGGAATTTTGAAATCCCTGGATCCCTCAGGATCCTAAATCACATCAAATAGACCAAGGGTAAAAGTTGTCCCATGACTCCTCTGAGGCAGGGACCTGGTTTAATCCCTGGTATAAACACATAAAGTGTCAAGCTAGTAAACCATCACTTTGTCATGATCCCTTCATATATCTTTAAAAACATTTCATTCACTTATTGCTGCTTATAAATTTTACTGGAAAGCCCTTTTGACATTGCTTCTGTGTGTCTTGTGCTGTTGTTACTGCTCTCCAGGTGCAGCAGCTTTGACTGAAGAAGAAATTCCAGCAGAAATCACAGCAGAGATATTTGTTTCAGACATTCTTGGCTTACCTATCGCTGAACCAGAAAAAAAGAACAGAAGGAAAAAGAAGAATCTTTGATCTACAAAGGCTCAGAATCATAGCTAGCACTAGATCTTCTGTTTGTTCCTACTTTCCAGGATCCTCTCCTCAAATATCTATAAAATTTATGGCTTGTGTTTATTGCAAAGTAAAGGTCACAGAGTTGCATTTCAGTCAATCTCTAGAATAAGTCCCCAGTTTGGCACATGACACAAACCTGTAATTTCACACCTATATAGGGAAACACTGGAATGGCTGGAAAGAATGAAGCAGGTGGCCACTCCATCCTTGGCTGGAACCTTCCCAGAAGTCATTTCAGGTGGGTTTATGCCAGATGCAGTCTATTTTCATTATGTTAAGACAGAATTCATTTGTGAAACCTGACAGCAAAAGAGCAGTGTAAGAGTATTGTATTGATTAAATACATTGATAAATGTTTTGACAGGTTAGAATGGATTTGTAATTATAAATCCAATGGGCCTTGGTAAAGAAATAAATGCTGTGGTACGCATTAAAACCACGCTTCTCTTTTGGCCTTTAAACTGACTTTTTCTTTCTGAAAGTAGTAATTCCAATTAGCAGTGTAATACCAATGGGACGGCATCGCTCTGTGTGTGTATAAACAGCATAATGAGACTGATACAAGTTGCTGTAGAAAGATCAGTGAAGTGCTGTTGAACAGCTTCCTTCTTTACATCATCCTCGGCATCAATTTGAATAATAATGTAGGCCCTTAAGAAGCGTTCCTTTCAGAAGCAATGTTTTTTAAACAGAGATCGCTGTTGTGTACTCAGAGCATCTGTGATTGTACAATTAGCACGAGCAGCAAGGTGTATTAGGGAGAAAATAATGAAGGAGTCCGGCAGTACCACACCACAGCTTGCAGGTCTGTGACAAATTTCCTGCAGAGCATCACCTCCCACGTAACTCATTGACCCTTTGTGTTCGTGTACTTCCATGGATCTCTGTCAGAGCTGAGCCTCCACTGCTCAAAAGCAGCCCGGTTCCACGAACATTACTTGAATTATTTATAACCCAAAATCTGCTAATTACAGGTTTATGCTTCTGTTAAACAGGGGACTTCATTGCCCATCCCCGTGTTCAAGGTCTGTCACAGCAAGGGTAGGACGGGTGTCTATCACTGCCCTGTACAAAAATAGGTATTATCTCTATGTAAAGTGCTTTGAGGTTCTTAAAAACCTTGGATTTTAGGACTGGATTTTGCTTTGTGGTAAAATGTAACTGTGCTCTTGACGCTGCTAGACTGGATTGGTTTATCATCGAATCAGGAGAATCGATTTGGTTGGAAAAGATCTCTGGGATCATCGAGTCCAACCCTTGACCGGTCACCACCCTGTCAACTACACCACAGCACCAAGTGCCGCATCCATTCTTTCCCTAAAGGGGACGTGATTCCACCACCCCGGGCAGCTCTTGAAGTCCCTTCAGAGTGGAGGCGAGCTGAAATCTCATAAACTTTCTAGTTCTGAGGTAACTTACGTCCTGAGCTTGGTGGAAGTGGGGAAAGAACGCTGCCTTGTGCTCGCTCCAGCGAACACTCGAGGAAAAACAGCGACGGGAACTCTGGAAGCGCCGAGCGCGGGGGGCCGGCGGCCGCCTCCGGATTCTCCCCCGCGCGGGGAGATTCTCCTTCCCGCCC
>VZTB01015207.1:545640-567706 GCA_013397245.1 Thryothorus ludovicianus | reverse complement strand
GGTCCCGGGCCGGGCGCCTCGGGCATGGGCGGGCGGCTGGGTCGGGCCGGGCGCCTCCCGCCGCCGGCCCCTTACAAAGGGCCCGAGGAGCGGGCCCGGGGTGGCTCCGCCGCCCGCTCTTTTGGGTGGAAATTGTGCTCGGAGAAGTGTTCTAGAAGAAAAAAAAAAAAGAAAACACGCTAAGAACACCCCCGTGAAGCTCCCGAGAGTTTGTGTTCTTTTGTCGTTGCCTGTTCATGTATTGGTTTCACCTCCCAAGTTCCCGGGGTTTGCGCGTAAAAGCGCAGCGAGCCCGAGCGCGATCGTCTCCCACCGACGCTCCGGGAGAGAGCGCGAAACTGCCCCTGGAACCTCTCTTAAATCGCAAAATTAAAGGTTATACCCCGTGTGAAATAAGTCCCTTTTGTTAGGCCTTCAATGCGTTTTGGCATTTCCCCGCTTTTGTCCTTTTTTTTCCGTGCTTTTGTTAGAAAAACCCACACGAGGTGTTTAAACAATACAGTAAAGCGGTCGCCGCCGTGCTCTGCATGGTCGGTCCGGGATTTGGGATGGCATAAAGCGCAGTGCCGGTGTGACTCAAGCGTGAATCTTTCTTCCAGCAAGTTGGCCGATTGTTCGGCAGTCTCTGTGCATGTATCTTAAAATACTTTGTTTAAACATTTGGAATCCACGGGGAAATCCCTCGCGTTATTGTTCCTGTGCATCACTGGGCTGGTTTGAAGCTTTGAAATCAAGGGGACACTTCTATTGTCCTCCTCAGCTAACGCTTTGTTTTCTTTAAAAAAAGAGCAAAATACAGAATTGAACGTGTTGGTTATTAGGGTGAAATGGATTGTTAAGGTTTAAATGGCCCTCAGCACACGATTGGGCCCTTTGGTGTGAGCCGGACAAAGAACCGGGACGTGTGTCCAGTAACGCCGGGCACGGGATGGGGATTTCAAAGAATCCAGCCTTTGTGTAAGGGAGCCGGGGCAGCCCCAGCCCCGCAGCTCGGGTGGTTTCAGGAACTCTCTTCTACTCGGGTGTTGTTTTTAAGAGCAGTTTGCTGACTGCTGGGCCGGCTTTGGAGGGTCAGAACAATGTGCAGCGGTGTGACAGGACTTTTGTTCCAGCCGGAGCGTGGTTGGATGTGTGGGACTGTTCTGTCTGTAGGTATTTCATTCATGAGCGCAGCACGCTCCCTTTGAATCCTGGTTTGTGGAATTCAAAAGAGGAGTAGAGACAGAAGCTTGGCCATTCAACAAAATACCTCATTTATTTATTTTTTCTTGGCAAGGACTCTCTGCCTTCATGCCAGTTGCTATGGCTCTTTCTGTAAAACAGAAGTCTTACGGTATAAATAGATTTCTCTACATTTTAACCTTCACGGTAGACAACGTGCTGTACAGGGTTCCTGTACAGTCATGCAGTGTTTCTGGTGATTATTGTCAGAAGTATTGATACGACTTCTTGTGTGTGCACCTCACAAGTATTTACATAAAGCAATTTTCTTATTTTTAAAGGAATCATAATTTGAAGGTGAATCTCATGGTTACCCCCCCACCTGCAGTCAAATACAGCGGGAAATTGGCCAGAGAGATTCTGTGTTTTGTGGTTTCAGTGTTTTGAGAAGACTTGGCTTGTTAAATTGAACTTTCCACACTAGCAATTCCTGCATCTTCAGAAGAGCCACATCGGCAATTTCCAAGTGTGCAGTTTCATTTGCATAATAGGAGCAATTTGTTGCCATCCGCAGCTCTTCTGTGGAAACGCAGCCACTGAAAATTAAAATACCTTGAGTCCAGCATTTCCTAGAACAGAGTTTTGTGAGACTTGTGTGTTGGGAGCAGTGCGTGCCAGGGATGGGCAGGGACACAGAGCTGGCTGTGAACTCACCCGAGCAGACGGTGGCTTTACCCAAGGCATGCTCCACCTGTGCAGGTGTGCAGCACCTTGCTGTGCTTGGTGTTCCTGAGTCCCTGTGCTGCCACGTCTGTGAAAATGCCTGCTGGAAGGCAGCTTCCATCAGGCCAGGCTTTGTTCCTCAGAAAATCGGTGTTCCTGGACAGCCAGCTCTTGGATGCAGGTCCCCTGTCTTCCTGTCCTTCACAGGGCGCGTGGCACTTCTGGTTATTGCTGGAACTTAGTAGTAAACAATGGAGTTGTTACGTTTTTATCTCGAGATTACTGTAACCTTATCTCCTTTGTTTAAACCACGCTTGTGAATGAGCATCTGTTTTGGAAAACACACAGCACGTGGCTTACAGAATACATGGTTGCCTTGTGTTTGTGTGGCAGAAATGTTAAATTTCCGCAGTAAGAGAGCAGTTCTACCTTTCTTTAACAGTACTTAAAATTCTCCTCTCAGCCTATTTTAGAAAAACCCTCTGAGATTATTTTGTCTCAGTGAATGGTACAGAATTGTTTAAAGGTTGATGGATACATGTGGGTTCCAAGAAGAGAGAAGCAAAAACTCTTATGCCCTCAGCCAGCATTAGAAAAATACTGAAGGCACTCTTGGTTTTTGTTAGATGAAGGAAAATACAGACATCTACTGAGAGACAAGGAATGAGCAGGAGGAAGGCATAAGTGGTAGGATGTCTTGGGAGGCAGTGAAATAATTTGCATGGGAACATAGCACTGCTGGATTTTAGGACAGCTGTGCAAACACGTGAGGATGGAGGTCTGGAGTACCTGGTGGGGATAGGTGACCCTGGCTTTGGGAGTGCATCAGGAAGCTGGAAATCCCACTGTTGCCTTGCCTTTGAAATGCAGTGTTTCTCAGGAGTCCTTTGACCTTTTTCTGACCCATCAAAGCCCTGATCTGTGGGTAGTGATAACACCTTAGGAAGAAGAGGTGAACCTGGACAACCGGTGAAAGTACCTGGAGAAAGTGGAGGGGAAAAGTGCCCACGGGCTGTGTTACCTGGCTGGGATCGTGAGCTGGGGCTATTTAGGATTTCTAGGCAATGCTGCTGTGGCTTTTCTGTTCACTGTCTCCATTCAGACTTGCTAAAATCCTTTTGTGTGGTATGTAATGCTCTGAGATTGAGCTTCCTCAGGTTTTGCTGCTCATGCCTCCTTCTTCAAATAGGTTTTCTCTCTGAAAAGGAGTCATGACACAGAACTCCTTAACGAGATTCTTTGGAAGAAGGCTGTTTGCTTCTCTCAGATCACCTCCCTGCTTTAGCCTGTCTGTGTTGGCTTTTTTTCTAAGACTGTAGTTCAGGTAGTGGCAGTTGAAGTGAAAATACCCCGTGTATGTTCAGGAATGCCCTGAAGTTCTGTAGTGGCCCAAACACGCTGTAACCATGCTTGAATTATGATACCTTTCTTTTTTCTGGCTTGTGATTATTTCTTTCTGAGCCAGGGTATGCTCTCAGAAGGTGGAGTTTTGGCAGGTGTAAGCCATGGCTCTCTGCTGTGAGCAAGGTGCTTGAGGCCATGTGGAACCAAGCAGGGCTTGCTTTAAGCCATGTGTACATTACAGGGGACTCCCCAAATGTGCTGTGCTTAGATAAACCCAGAGAGAACGTGTCTGGGACCACACGTCCTCGTTCAGTCTCTCTGCATGGCATTTTTATTGTATTTGCAGCCTGTTCAAAAAACACCACGTGTGTTTGGGGCTCCTTCACGTTAGTCACTAGACAAACATCTACTCAGCAGTAGGCGTGCTTGGAAAAGCAAGCCTACGCTTCAAAAAAATCATTTTTTGTGCATCTGACAGCACTTCTTGTGTGTAATAATGGCATATTCTTTCCCATCTCCCTTTCTCTTTTGCTTGATCCCACAGGGAGGTCATAATTCTGTGATTTTCACCAAACTCTGTTGCAATGCAAGCTGAGTGTGATGTGATAAATTCAGCATTATGACGTCACTTCGTGATCACCAGCAGAAGATGGGGTATGTGGGAGCAAATCCGTGTGTAAGCAGAACTGTGCTGAATGGTAGTCATGGGGAAAGGCTAGACAAGTGGGAAAGCCTTTCCTTGAGTGATATATTGGCAGTAAAGGCTTTCCTGTGTCTCTGCCATGAAATGTTTCTGGCACTCAGCGCTGCTGCAGAAGCTGCCTTGACACTTTCTGTATAAGTGTAATATACACTGTCGTGTTTGCTCACCCGTATATTACTTTTATACGTGGAATCTGATGTTCATCTGTGGAGCTTTAGTGTTATTAAACAAAGTACAAATATATCTGAGAGTCTAGGGTGATTTGGAATGGGGAATTGAGTGTATAATGATGTAAGTTCTGAGATATTAGTATACCTCAGGCAAAAGCACTGAAGGAGTGTTGATACTGATGGTTACCCTTTGTACCTTTGGCCGTCCTTTAAATGCTGTGCAGATGTAGTTCAGGATTCAAAAATGCTTTTACACAATTTCAGGAAAATGTAAGGGTTTGTTTCTGTTGCACTGGTTAGTTTCTGAATTTACTCTAACTAAAATATTGAATATACTTCTCAGTGTGAAAAATTAAAAGAAAAAATATTGTATGTATTTTAGTTTTGCCATTTTCTGTTGTTTTTACTCCTGGGTCATTAATGGAATAACAGGAGAACTTTGAAAACAGACAAAATGTTGGATTTTTTTGTAAAACTGTGGCTTTAATCAGCTAGACCTGGGCGAGTAAAGTTGATAATTGCCACATTTTTAGCCTGATACAGTGTCAGGTTGATGGTTTTCCATTAGCCATCTTTTCCAATCCAACAGTCAACACACAGATCAACCTACAGAGAATAACAGGGGGTGGTGCAATAACAGATATTGCTCAGTCATCACTTACCAAAGGTGGAATTGAGTGATGGGGGTGGAATTCTGCTCAGGATCTTGGGGTGGGTGGGTGCAGCAGACAGGGAAACAGCTGAAGAAACTATTTAAGGTTTCCCAACAGACTGAGCACAAGAGTTCATGAGTTCCTCATTCCTGTTCCAGCACTGGGCCAGGGAGGATCTTCTGTGATTTGTGCAGCATTCCCCAAACTTGCTGCCATGGGCAGCATCAGTAAATTGTCAGTTGTCACTGAGTGAGAAGGAAAGCCCCTGATCAGCAGGTTGGGATGGTCTCTGCACAAAAGATTAAGAAGTCAGTGTTCAGAGTAGAAGTGGGTCTGGGGGTTTTGTTTGCTCGTTTGGATTTTGGGTTTTGTTTTGAAATGGTAAGGCAGTAAGTATTACAGATAATATTCTAAGCTTAATTTGCAATGAATGTCATAAATCTTGAAATTATTTTACCCTGTTGATCTTTAATGTCTGAAAGTCATTGCGTTTCTTTGTTAACAAATTTTGTGTTTGTGCTGCCAATGCTATTATGAAGTTTTAGAGGCGGTTGTCTTCTTTTTTTTCTTATTAATACTTTCATGGTCTTAAACTGTCAATACTGTAAATACTTACACATGTAAAATATTTGCATAATAGCACTGTGATGTTGGGTTTTCTTATTAGCCATAAGTGTTTGCAGGACTGGGATGTTGGTGTACTTCCATCACAAAATATTCTTATTCCCGTTGTTGTCTGAATTACTGTGTATTGAAATCAGTTAAAAAAATCCCTAGAGCTGAGGGTTATCAAAACTTAAAGTGTTAAGAAGCTCAGAAGAGTTAAAATGTCAGGGCTGGCTTTAATACTAGAAGGAAAAAGTTACTAATATAGGTTTCCTCCTGTGTTCTACAGTCTGTCCAGTGAAGATGCTGTGTGAGGCTGCTTTGAGATGCTAACAGGTATCTTGAACTTTTGGTTTTCCAGTGCAGCATCTCTAAGTAATATTTTGCTATAGGAAAAGACTAAAGTCTTGATTTTTTTAAAAAGCATTAATTCACCTCTCCCCACACCCAAAAGAAAACCCCAGCTGGTTTTATTTCCATAATTTCAAAGGTTTTCTCGAGTAGAAATAAATCTAGTTTGTCTTGTATCCTTAAAAAACCCCAGGTTATATCATGATCATCTCTTCACAATTAAGTATGCTCTCATTATTGACATGCCCTCATCTCCACTGTCATTTTTTTCTCATGTAGAGCTCCAAATTAGAGTGAAATTGGATTTTGACATACTTTAGCCACCTAATGTATCCAAATGGCTGTGTCTAAACACATTGAGGGAACACTGCTCCATGAAGAGCAGTGGGAAACAAATTAATTTGAAATAGTTTTGGACTTCAATTAAAATATCATTGTGGACAGAGCCAAAATGTATCAAATAGTCATGTATAGTTTAGTTTTGCTTTTTTTTTCTTAATTAAACAGGAAAATACCTCTTCTAAAGGGAAAATATAAGATTGGCTTTAGTAGCTAAAACAAATAGTCAGGAGGATGTCTGTGACATTTGTACAGTGTGGCTGCTTTTGATTCTGGAGGCCCTTTCTAAAAATGGAGCTATCACACATATATAAATACATATATTTGGAGTCACATCCAGCTTCTCCCATCCTGCAAAGAACATTTTTTATTTTTTTTTTAATCTATAACTGGATCCCAAATCTATTATTTAAATGTGTTTATGGGGAAAAAAAAATAAAAAGCCTGAGATCTCATGCCAAATTAATTTCAGATGTTCCTGAATATTTAATGGAATCGGTCTTTGTTGTTAACTTTTAATCGATCCATTTGCAGAGCTGCATTGCAAACCCAGGAACCAGCAGTGGTAAATCTGTGACCTGAAAACTGATCCCAGAAACGTGATGAAATTTCTCTGGCATTGTGGACCTTCCTTTAATCCCTGATGTGCAGAGCTCAAGGAATGCATCCCTCAGCCCGAGCGCTCAGCATCCCTCTCCATGCCAGCACTGGGACCCCCTGAGGCAGAGCTGCCCTGCAGCCACATTTCCTTCAGCTTTTGTCAGTGTCTCCATTCAGGGCTGGCAGGCTCTGCACACAGAACCCGAGGCTGTGCTTTCCCCTCTCTGCTAGGCTCAGCTTTGCCTCTTGCCCAGAGCTGGGCTCTGCAGAGTCTGGGTTCTGCACTCATCGCTGCTGGAATTGCAGAGCTAGCTCTCAGGGGTGTGGGGTGAGCATTAAATTGCCAGCAGCAAATTTCTGCCCCCCCCCAAATAAACCTCAGATGGTCAAAATGCACCTAGATTTCTAATCCCATTAAAAGGCTTCACGATGATCAAAACACACTGGTCTGTCTAAACCCTCTTCTGCTGTCTAGAAACTAAAGTGAAAATTGTAGGCATTAAATCTGCATTTTCAATTGCTGTTCTTCTTAACTTTAATCCAGATCTTATTACTGCTACTGCAGTTACTCACCCAGTCAAGTAACAGCCCTGAGAAATCTGGAGGTTAGCAGTGCTCTAGCAAGTTGTGAAATGCAAAGAACAATTTGCACAATGCAGTGCTAAAGACGATGTAATAGAGATCATCCTACTTAATAGCCTGTTTAAATCCTTGACAACTTACAATAGTAGATCTCTCTCCTCTGAATCTGAAGTTTAACTTCTCCTGCATTGTAATTTTATAGGGAGAAGAAGTGGGTGACAGTTGGCGACACATCCCTAAGGATTTACAAATGGGTACCAGTAACAGAGCCTAAAGTGGATGATGTAAGTATCCTGCAGTGTCTTGCTTTTTCCAGATGTAGATGCTCCTGTTTAGGCAAAGCCTAAAGAAATACTCTTTGATTTTCATTGAGCCTTTAAGCTAAGACTGGTGTGGGAGCTCCAGGGAGATGTTGATCTCTACAGCAAGTGATGTTGATGGGTGAGTGTGTGACAGTGTCCCTGGAGTCAGCTGGGATCAGTTCTCAGATAACTGTTAAACATGCAGCTGAAACCGAGTTTGAAACCTGGCTCTGATGAACTGGGAGGCACGGAGGGAAAGTTATAGCGTGGATTATTTTTCCTCTCTTTCTGCCTGGTGGTTTAAAGAAAGTAGCTGGTTTGGAACAGGGCAGAGAACATATTCCATGTGTGCATCAGTGCTGCTCTGCTCAAAGATAGGTGGAAAACACTGATGTGAGTGTAGGAATATCCTGTGGAGTTGGGATCACTTGTATTAAGATGTCAGCCAAATAATACAGGCAACACATGCTTCTGTTGTCATGTGTGTTTTCTCTTGATAAATGTTCTGTCTGTGCATCCTGTTTATGTTGTGTGCACTGTTTTTGTAGTGTAAAAAGAAGTGTAAAAATCAAAGTTGATAGGACTTGGAGATTGGTTTGTAAAGTGATTGTTGCTCTCATTTTATAAATTGTAATATTGTGATAGAGAGAACACTAACCCATGATACCACAGTAAATTAATGATACAATAGAAAACATATCCTAAATTTGGTACTATTTCCTTGGGCTGTCATGTGCTTTTGCTTTACTTGAAATATGAGTGAAGGCCTATTTGGAAGAAAACTTCTATGTTAATAGATGTGTAAAATGGTGGGTTTTCAGACAAGACAGTGTCATGACCTTGTCTTACTCAGACTCCAAATTTAATGTTTTTTTGATTAGGTTTGCTTTAACTGCGTTTGTTTCTTTAATGTGCTTTGGTTGTCCCACAGATTTCAGGGACTATCAGAGTTGTGGTAAACCTCAGGGGTTCTTCCAGTGCTTGGGCAGCATCTCTCTGAAGTTACCCCCTTGGGAATTGGGAAACCTGTCCATTCTTCCTAATTGTCAAATGTTTGATCTTGATTTTATTATTTGTAGTACATAGTGGGGGAAAATGGTGCTGTGCATGTGAGAGGGAGTGCAGGGTTTGGAATATTTAGGCTCAGGGCTTCTGGCAGTTTTCCTGCTGTTCAGCTGTGCCTGCAGGGTGGGTGCTGTGGGACTTGGAAACAGAATTCCTAAGTGAGCTTGTGGAGGAACTTTGAAGGTCACTGCTCCCCAAAGTCAGGTTCTCTATTATGAAAAATGGATTTATGTAATGGTTTCTATGTGCAGGGTTTAATTGTGTTTTCTAAGCCATCATCTCTAGGTTGAGGCTCCAGATTTGCTGAAATTGGGACACTTGTTTAAGACCAGTTATGCTGGTGTCCTACAGTCACGTTCTTTTTATTTCAAGTAGAGGATGTACTAACAGTTGTTTTGTGCAGCTGCAGTTGTTGCAGGCTTGATGTTGGCAAGGTTTCTGTCCTGTTGCTCTGGAAGTTCTCACAAATAACACAAGCATGTATATTTTAGCAATAAATACCAGGTAGGGATAATTTTGTCTATTAAATTTTGTTGTGGACATCGTTTTATATCAGATTTCATCCACTCTGAAGGACCAGACAGTATGTTTGCTTTTCACTAAAACAGGAGAATGGAACCTTCTCTTTTTCAAATGGAAGTTGCCTTTGATTTTGGTGAACAGAAATTAAATTACTTCCCTCCTCACGTGTTGCTCCTTAGACACTTTGACATTTCTCTGCATTACAGTTAGCTTGGCTCTTTGTCCTGGTTGTGGAAAGCTGTTCTGGAACCTCCCCACTTTAAAAAACACCTGTCAGCTTGAATTGCTCACAGTCACTTGCAGTATTTCTTTTGTGTCAAAAGTGTCCTTTTTACCTTTTAAAAAATAACCAAACCTGAGAAAGATCATGACCCCTCTGACCTTTCATTTTGCAAAGGTAAAAAAGTCCTTGTGCTCTTACCTCTTGTTTCATACATCAGCAAGTAAAATCTGTCTTTTCTAATTAAAAACACAGTTTAGGAATAAGCTTAATAATCTGTTTAAAATAGAGATGAAAATCCCTCCAGATATCACTTGTTGAATTTCTTCTGCAGTCTTGGACAAGATTTGATTGTGGTTCAGTTCCTGCCCTCGTGGGAGGACGGTCTCTGTCCAGAAGGGTAGGCTGAGAAAATTCTTCCTGGAGTCAGGCTTTGAATTGTCTCCTCAGCAGGCAGGATCTCCAAAAGCAGTGCAGCTGCCTCTTTTTCCTGTGAGACTGATTACGTCACCTCCTAATTGCAAATGCTGCATCCCTTAGCAGGCACAGATTCCCCACGTGATGGATGCCACGGTCCCTTCCTTTGTTCCCCTCCTTGGGCTGGGAGCAGGTTGGGACCCACAGCTCACACAGGGCTGTCGTGCTTGTGCTCTTTGGTTTAGGTCAATCTGGTTTTTCTTAATCCATCTTTCAGTTTTAATGAAGAAATAGCGTTTAGTTGTAGAGGAGGAGGAGGTTTCACTTGAGATTGTGAGCTGTTCTTGCAGGAGTGCTGAGTGGGGAGGGTTTCACCCAGCAACGTGGATTTCTCTGCGTGGCCATAGTCTCATTTGTGTGTGGTGCTTTTTGTTTTTCAGAAAAATAAGAATAAGAAAAAGGGCAAAGATGAAAAATGTGGCTCTGAAGTGACCACTCCAGAGAACAGCTCCTCCCCAGGGATGATGGACATGCATGGTGAGTGGGAGAAGGTCAGACCCAGTTCCCCTCTTACACTGCTGTGAAAGTATAAACCAACAACCTCAGATTCTCCACTGCTGCGATGTATGGACTTGAATCAAAGTGAAAAACACCATCAGATCCTCACTTGGTACCTTGGACTTCTCTTCTGTGGATGTACTAACAGTTGTTTAAATGCCAGTTATATTTGGGCTATGAGTGTAGGGAAAAAAATTGTTAGCGGAGCTAAATATGAAGGTAAAATTAGAAATATCTGTCATTCAAAGCCCTGCACTCAGGTGGAGTAATACCTCAACAGAGTTTGCTGCTTGAAGAACCAAAAATCCCCCAAAGCCTCAGTGGGACCTACTATAATTTAGGCAGGTTTTGTACTTATTAACTCTCTTACTGATTAAGGTCAAGATAATTTTGCAAGAGCCAAGAAAGCAAGCTCTGGTTCTGTGGTGCCTTCCTTCTGCTGCAGCTTGATGAAGTTAACTGCTCAAGAAAACAATTTTTGTTCGCCAGTCAGGCACTATGAGATCAATTTTATTTCACTTTAATTTTTAAATTTTTTAATGTGACTTTTGAGTGGTAGCCTGGTGTTTATTACAGAGCAGCTTGCACAGCTCAGCTCTGCTTCAGGTTTTTACCTTCTGGGTGTTTGGATAACAATTATGGCTGAGCACTGTTCGAGCTGATAAGAGAGGATCACTTTTTAGTGGGTTGTGAATTTTTAATTTCAGTTTTATTTGCATTTGTGTTGCCTCATGGTTGCTTTTTGCAGTGCTGACAGCAAGTGTGGTCTTGTAGTTAAATAAATGAGCAGGGGATTTGATATTGGGACTGGATGTTACACTTTGAAGGGGTTTTGGGTTGATTTTTTTTGACCTTCAGGACTCAATTAAAAAATATCTGCTTATCTTAACATTGGGGTGATGGATGTTTGTAAATCTGCAGCATGAACTTAGCCCTGTGTTATATGAGACTGCCACTTCAGTTGAACCACTTTACTCATATTAACAGAATTCTGGATTCTTTTGGATCAGATCTGAGTAAAACACTCATTGTTTTAATGTATAAAATCAGTTAGAATTAGATTTTTAGTAACTGCTTGAAAACTCCTTAGGCTGATATGGAAAATATTGGATGTGTGATGTGAGTCTGAATGATTGGACTAAATCCCAAACGAGCTAAATTCTATCATGTGTTACCAGGGAATAATGTGGAACAATTCAGGTGTGCTTTGTGTGTTGTCAAATCAAACTTGGTTGGTTTTCACTCCTCTGTTCACAGATGACAACAGCAACCAGAGCTCAATAGCTGATGCTTCTCCCATAAAGCAGGAGAACAGCAGTAATTCCAGCCCAGCACCAGAGCAGAACTTGGCAGCACAAGCAGATGGCACTGAAGTCAAGTCTGACGAAACTCAGGCAGAGGCAAAGGAGCAGCCTGGTTCAGAAGGTGAGCTGGGAGGGCCATTTCAAAGCCAAACAAAAGAAGTTGTCCTTTAGTGTGTTATTTATTTTCTTATCCACTTTAAGAACTGGAAAATAACAATTTGAAAGGGATGGTTTCTGAATTCTCGGCATTTATGTGAAAATGGCCACAATTTCTCTGACCTACTGGTGATCTTTCATACAGCTGGAAAGGTCACACTGACATTCTGGGGTCTTTTCAGAGAGAAACAAACAAAATACTGGTTTATTGTTCTCAAATCTCAGTCTTGAAAGAAGTAGTAATTTAAAATAATCTTTGAAATGGCTGCTACCATGTAATCACACAAATACTGGAAGGTATTAGTTTGTGTAGCTCTCTGGAAGTTTATGCCCTAGTGAGACAGTAAAATAGAGGTGAGATACTTTGAAATTACTTTTTTAATTGTGTAAACTATAATGCAAGCTTTCCTTTCTCTTAACCCTGCTAGCTACTTATTCAAAAGTTAGCTCTGAGTTCTGTCCTAATTTTCTAAAAGCATTACAAGATTCTATTGCAGTTGTGGACAGATTAAAAATACATGTAGGTTATGGGATTGTTCTGAACCACACTCTTTAAATGATATTTTGGGTAATTGAAACATACTCTGCATTTATATTCTTGGAAAGATAACTTTCTTTGTCCTGTTGTAACAGATAAAAGATGTCCTTAACACCATTCTAACAATTTGGTTGCTGAATTCTTCCCATACCAAAGCAATTAAATGACACCCTCCTGATTTAGTTCTTCACTCAGTAGATCCACTGACCAATTTAAATTTAGAACTTTTATCTTGGTAATGCCAGAGGGTTAAATATGTTAAGTGTTGCCATTGTTAACTGGAGTTAAAATTTGACAACAGAACCATCACCAAATTGGAATAAATCAGAGCACCATTTCATTCAAAGAATATTTTCACTTTCATATTTGCCCCAGTAAACAGTAAGGATTTACTCCTCAGTCCAGTATTGTCTGAACCTGCTTTTGTGAAGCTGTGACATAGCATGCATGTTCCCCTGGTTAAATTTAGGTTCAGGGAAAATCATATCAAGTCCTTTGGATTAGTTCCAGAGCCAGTTACTGTAAAATGAAAGGGAGACATAATGGCAAAAAATACCTGTTATTAATGCAGGAGTTTTCCAGTTGGTTAAATGCTGTGTTAAACAATTTATTAAACATTTATCTCCCTTGTTGTGATCAGTCAGAGCCCTGCAATTGGGACATTATTCAGCTGGACAGGGTTAATGACCTTGCACGCCTGTCTCATGTTACTGAACTCAGGGAGGTTCCTGTGAGCCACTTTGTGTGGTCAGAAATGCTTAATGAGGAATTCTTAAATAAAACAGGTGGATTCAAAGCATTCTGCTGTGTGAACAAGTCCTGCAGGCATTGGAATAGCTTGAGGCTGGGTGGTTTAAGGTGTGGATCCTGGTTTCATCAGTGATGAGTGGGGCTGGCTCTGTCACAGGAGATGGGCCCATGGCATAGTGCTCCTCAGCTCAGTGGAGGCTGAGAGATACACAGAAAAATCAAAACTCAGATTTCTTTGGACCCTTGGGACTTGTTTCTTTATCAGCATGAAGATGCTTTTCTGGTGAGACACAGACAGGAAGAGGATTCTGCCCGAGTTCACTGAATGTGATCTTTGAGATGCTCGTGACGGGCGTCACTTTGTCTTGAATTCAGAAATGCTTGTGATGCTTTTTATCCAGGACACCACAGAAATATCCATTACTCACTGGTTATGGCAGCTTCATTGACCACAGCTGACCAGTTTTGTTTGATCTTGCATTTTTCTTCATATAGAAAAAATTCGTCTAATCTTTGGGTCAGGGATGTAGGAATGCATTTTTGCATGTCCCTGTCCCCTGTTTAAGTAGATGGATGCTTTAACCTTGGGTCTTCTCTAAGTCTTGTTTTGAGAGAGAGAAAGGTTTAAAACCAGCAAAAAGCCCCTCAAAACCCAGTGAAAGCTGGAAGCAAGCAATAGCTATAATAGGCTGGAGGACTTCTTCACACCTGTCCACCAGAATTAAAATTTAGTGGTTAAGCTAGTTAGCTAAATTTCTAAATTCTATCTCAAGTGTAGTATCAAGCAAAAAAATGGATTTAAAACATATATCAGGTAAGTTTATTCTCTCTGCTTAGCCACAGCTTTTTAGATCCATTAGTTGTAACAATTCAGCCTTTTGCTTCTGGTTTGGAGGAATTCCCTCGAGGTCCAGGCTCGTTTGCTGAGGGCTTGGACATCCCGTTTGAAGCTGTGCAGGAGCTTGGCTCCCTCTAGGGTCTGATCCCAGAGTCTGTGCTCAGGCAGCTCGGTTGTGATCCAGGAGTCTGAGCTGAATTAATCATATTTGTACACTTGTTATGTGTGTTTCCATCAATGGTTACAGTGTGGCTGAAATGGGGATGTTGCTGATGGGAAGACATCCTGGAAAGCTCCTGCTGAAAGCTTTCACTTGTTTGTTTAAAATTATCTCTTGCCATTTCAGATACCTCTGATGAACAGAATTCACAGTCTTCAATGGAAAATTCCATGAATAGTTCAGAGAAAGCAGAAATTCAGTCCTCTGGAGAAAATGATTTAATTACAGAGGCATCTAAAAACTCTCAGGTAACTTTAAGTGCAGTAGTCTGATTGCATGGATCTTGGAAAAGTTTATTTTTACTTAAAAGCAAATATAAGGAAGACAGTTGTGTATTTCCAGTAATTTCCAAAGTGAGGCCAGTAAAGCAGAGTATTAAATGTGCTTGCACCTGGTTTTTTGGCTGCTTGAATCTCACAGAACTGGAACAGTAAAACCAGATTGGTCTGATGGATTTCTTGGGTTCTTAAACCAGACCATGTTTTTAAGTGAATATTAACAGTTTACATTAATAAATTGCTTGGAACAAACCTACTGGACCCTTTGAGGACCCTTCAGAAGTAAAACACCTCTAAAGGTAAATGCTTATGGCAGTCAGGAGAGTGAATTTGTGGGTGCTTGGGTGTTTACTCACTGAAACACTAAAAAATTCTGGGTGGGTGGGAGGAAGAAATTATCCTTGCAGTTGTGCCCTTCTTAGGGCAGGACAAGTCCAGATCCTCAGGAAGAGCCCTGCTCCTCCTGGTTTTCCTGTGGGTCCTCAGTTTGAGTGCACCCTCCATCGAGGCTGTTCCTTGGAATATTCACTGTGGGGTTTAGCCTGGAACTAGAATTTTCCCTTTGTAGATGACAAGTGCAAAGATGCTGAGGTGAGATGTAAGTAGAGGAGTGATTTAAGGCAGCACTGGGACATGTTCTGGCACCCAGGGATGCTTTGTCTGGGACACACACACTGGGGAATTTGTTGGTGCTGTTTGTTTGATGTTTGTGGTGCCTGAACTTCAGTGCAATGATAACGTGGCTGTTTTTCTTTTCCCCCTCATTAAGGACTCTGAAGGAGTGCCACCTTCTAAAAAGATGAAAGTAGAGGCTTCCCAACAAAATGTTGAAGAGATTTAGACTATAGATTTTTCTGGTCAGTTTTTATGTAAGGTACATCAGTGGGCTTAATTATAGAACAACCTTACTTAAGCATCTTCTCTTGGATGAGGACAGAACTCCTAACTTTTCAAGTTACCAAGCAAAAATCCAAGAAAGCCTAACAAAGGTTTAACTTCTCAGACACTGAAAACTTTTTCCTGTGAAACAAACATTGAGAACTTTTAAGTTACTGTCTCTGAAATGGTTGGAGTAAACAACTCAGGAGGGGTCTACGCACTGTTTCTAAAGTCAAAATTACAATTATGTTGCTGCTGTATTTTTTTTTCATTTCTCTATTTAACATTGTAAGATATTTAAGGATGGTACAGGTCAGGTATTAGCTTTCATGTGAAGTTCATTGTTCTGGCGTGATGTCTGCTTTTGTTTTGTGCCTTGTGTTCTGAAAACAGTGCTAACTTTTAAAAGTTGTTTTGCAACTGTCTCCTTTGCAAAGTGGCCTATGTTTGCATAATGCCATGTAGTAAGGCTTTTTTTTTTTTTCTTTTGTTTTATTTGGGGTTTTTGTTTCATTTTTAAGTTTTAAATCCCTGGTGCTTAAATTTTTAAACAACTACAAATCAGGAAGCCATTTTCACTCTTGGAGTCCAAGGAGAAAAAGGAGCTTGATATTTTATTTTAGCAGCTATAGTGGAGATCTTTTATTGAATGCATGGCATTCGCAACTGTAAATTTGGTCTTCTAAATACTTAACTTCATCAGAAGTTAACATGATCTGTTTACCATTTATAGTCCAGATCTGAATAGATATTATAACACAGGCACTTAAAATACTTACGTATTAGGTCCAGATCTCTGTACTGGGTACAACTTGCTTTACAGAAAAGTTCCACTATGTACATAAATAGGATCAAAGGGATTGATGCACAGTGAGTTTATTTTCAATTGGTCTTTTTTGATATCATGTTTTCACTGAACTGGATTTCATTGTACTGTTTCATTATGAGATGTTTACTTCTACGTTCCAGGAAAATACTGTATTTTTTGGGGGGAGGAAGGTGTTCCTAATTCTCTTCCAGCAAGTCTTGTAAATAAGCCTTGTTGTTTCCATACTCCAGTTCCTAACTGCACTTAGGAACGTTCCTTCTCTTCCAATTCACGTCGAAGCGTGCTTATGCTAAAACTAAACCAGTGGAAAAGGCACAAGGTAGGTGCAGCTCCCCTCAAATTCCTGGCAAGCAGAAAGAGTGGAATCACCTGCATCAGGGTCACGAGGGTCTGGTCTTCCAGTGGGCTTTGTACTTCCAGGGAATAAACACCCAGTGATCTCCCTCTTCCATGCACACACATCCATCCCCGTGTCCATCCGTGCTGCTGGGTCAGGCCCTTGCTCTTGTCTCCTTCCTGGCGTGGGAGATGGAACTTGGAATTTTAAAAACACGATCTCACAGCTCTGGAAATGGTTGCGTGTAGTTTGTAAGCTGAAAAAAAAACAAACTGTAAATACTTTTTTAGACGAGAAAAAAAAAAAAAGTTGCTTCCAGTTGATAACGTTTTTTTTTTCATAAATTAGGTCTTCGTGAAGCTTATTTAGGTCTGAATTCTCCAATAGTGAAAATGGCTTGCACTTAGACTACTGCATTACGTTTGCAATTACCACTTTATTAGGAAAAATAATGAGGAACTGGGGGGAGGGAAAAGGGGAGGGAGGAGTGGGGAGCCAATACTGACCTTCCATAAGATGTTTGTAGGATTGAACCCCAAGTAACCTATGACACTCAACTTTTCCTTTATGTTGAAATAAAACATTTTGGATTTTAACTGAATAAAATTTGATTGCAAATCATTCATGAAAACAGCGTGCTCCCTAATAAGATTTTGGGATTTCTGGTCTGATCATGAAGTCCATTAACATTCTGAAAATAAGGAAATGAGGAGCCAAAAACTGAATTTGCACAATATATGCAATGAGACGGTCGAATTCTCTCTTGAATTGTGTGTATGCCTAAAATGTGGATAACTGGTCCATGACGATTGATTTGTATGTATATTACATTCAGATTTAAGTGATATTTTGTGAGAAGTTCTATTGATATATTAAATGGGCAAATCTAGAAAGATTCAAACTTTTAAATATTTTTGATTTACTAACTTTTCGTTATTCTTAATGCTAAAACAAAACAAAATTGATGCCACCTTTGACAAGTAGTTGTGTTTACTAATCCCTCTCTTCAGGTGCATCGCAGCAAGTTTTTAATTTTCATTTTTGTAGATGTTTCCAAGGGAGTAAATAGACTTTTCATTTAGGAACTAATTCCTGTGCTTTAGGAAGAAATAAAATATATAAATAGCACTAAAAATACCTCAAATTTTTCATTAGATAGAAGCATTTATTGGCATTATTGACATCAACAGGTTTAATTATAAACTTCCTTTTCTCTCCTGTGGCTTCTGCTCAGAACTGTTCATTGTTCTGTGGCTGACGAGACAAGGCATCATAACCATCTTCCTAGAGGCTTTATTTCTGAGGTAGAAATCCTTTATTTACAGCTTCTACAGAATGCATTCAGATCTTTTATTTTAACCAGAAATTCTAGTGACAACAGACAACTGAACAAGCAGATAGATTTGGGTTCCTTAGACCTGTTATTGTCAGTCTCTGAGGGAAGAGACTTTGACATTATCTGGTATGAAGAAATCCAAAATAGTGTATAAGACTGTTATTAGTCTTTTTTTGAAGTGCCTGATAACATTTATGGGCCAACGGATGTGATTGAACACATTTTAATGCCAGAAAGTACAGATGGGACCAAACCAGAACGTGGAATTCAAACCCACCTGAGGTTTGAAACCAGATCTAAATCCAGCTTTTTTTTGGCTTGGACCTATCTCTACCCAAAACTTGTTTTATGAACTCACTGTAAAAGGGTTTATTGAAAGCATTGAGAGGTGGAGCAGGAGGAGAGATGTAATTTTTTTCAAGATGACTGAAAGTTCTCATACAGCTGATGTTTTAGAAATAGTGCAAATATCAAGAAGTGCTTCCTTGCTACAATGCTGAATGTTGGAGCTTCAGTTACAACTAAATAAAAAAAAAAAAATTGACAAAAAATATGGAAAAATAATAATAATTAAAAAAAAAGGAAACTAGAAGCAAGCAAGTAATTTAGCTGAGTTTGTGGAACATGTGGGAAGGCCTTCCGGATAATCGATTTACTCAGCCAAACATTTTATAGCAGAACTATTCCTTGGAATTTTTACGCTTGGGAAAGTAGTTGTTAAACATTCCAAAAAGTGCTGGTACTTACAAAACAACAACAAAAAATAAATAAAAAAAAAAATCAACAAGGCAGTATAAAATATTGGTTTTGGGTGGCTATCTTCATACATAAACATTGTCATGTTTTGGAATGTTCTTTATATCTAAGGGCCTGTTAGAAGGTGTAAAGAATTTTGTTTTCTTCAATACCTAATCGTTTTCCATCTTATGATTTGTGTGTGTGTGTGTTGTACAGCAGTATAATTTTTCACTTATTTATTCCATCGGTAGTTATGGTTTGTACAATGTACAATGGTTTCATTTCAAAATAAAATAAAAAATCACAACACGAATGCTGTGTGAATATTTTTTACCAAGAAACCTATTCTCAGGTTTTTTTGTTTGTTTTTTTTTTTTTTTTTAAATTTGCAATAAATTTCTGTTTTTATAAATGGTATTTTTAAATGTGCATTCTCTGGTGTTGCCTCGTATGGTAAGGTGTAAAATGATCAACCTTTAAGCAGTCCAAAGGTATCTTGATAATTGTGTGGTGGGGCAGGGGCAGGTGGTGGTTGCAAGAAAAACAAACAGATACGGCCAATGTCATTACAGCAATCTGCAGAATAATTTGGTAATTTAAGATAATTCATTTACCAAATTCCTCATTTGTGCTTGGTTCATGTGTTGAGGTGACTTAAATTGGAGGGGGTAGGGAAGGCAGAGCGTGGAAATGAGCTCAGGCCGATGCTTGCAAGGGTAAAACTCCAGAAGAGTTTTGGAAAGATTCTTTACATTCAAGATGGATATAAAGTGTCCAGCTTATTTTTAGTGTTGCCTGTGCTCTGTCCCAAGGTGGCCTGCAGTCCCACAGGCAGCTGGGCTGCTCTGCTGGCTCTGCCTCCCAGCGGGGCGAGCCCCAGCCTGCTCCTGCTCCCACCTTGATTCTCCCTCACATCTACCGGGGTGCTCCTAACATCCTCACCAGCCCCTTAAACTCACTAACCTGGGAAGGAAACTATGTTTTAGTTTGCTTTTTTTCCTTCTCCAGATTAGTGAATTAAACCAGGAGACACGTGTCAAGGAGTTCCATACGGGGTGGAACTGGAGAGAGAGGAAAGGACAAGTAGCAGCAAGGCTGTCACTGGAGATGGGTCCCAGAAGGAAAGGCCTCTGAACAGGTAAGGCTTACCTGTGCCAGGGAGTGAGCAGTGGCAGCCTGGAGCACGGCTGGAGGTTGTCCCTGAGGTTTCCTGGGAGCAGGATGGGGCACGGAGTGGGGCATGGCTGGGCTGGACTCCCCCACTCAGCCCCAGCCTAGGCTGGGAGATTTCCTTGAGCTCTTTCCCTCATCAGTATGGGAATGTTTATCTTCCTGTTTGTAGATTCGGGAGGATAATCTCACCACCAAGTGGTGTGGATTACATTGTGGGCATTAAAGAGCTTGGATGTCTCTGTGTGTATTGCAGTTGAATTCCTCCTGTGCATAAAGCCTGTTTTAAGGAATTGATGTTGTTCCTGGAAGGAACATCATCAGAAGCTGGAGGCCTTTGTTTCACCCTGCACTGTGGATTGATGCAAAACAGTAAGAAAAGATAAAGATGCTGTGGCCTCTCTTGCCCTGTGCCTCCTGGAATTCCTTGCTGTGGAGCAGGAGAGGATTGCTGGCAGTCTTGAACTGTTACTGATCACCTAAATGCTCATCTTGAAAGGGCAAACCAAGAGCTCTGTCTCCAGAATAAGTGGATTTATTTGAAGGGATGCCCCATTCCTTGCATCTGGCAGAGGAGAAAACCCTGAACTTGTGTTGTAGGTTAAAGCTACTGCCCTTTCATTAAATGATGGTGTACTCCTGACTCTTCCTTGAAAATTGCACTGCAACCTAATGATCTTATTTTAACAAGTTACCTGTCTTTTCCTGCAGGAGGAAACACTGGCTTGCTTAGAATTTAGTGAGGTCAGTGTACAGGCTGTTGTCATGGAAATACTTTACACAGTGCTGCTACTGATGTGATTTTTTTAGCTCAGGTTTAGTTCTTAACAAACTACATGGAAAACTTTTAATAGGTATTGTTAAACTGTGAATGTTGTTTTAAAATGTTTTACTTTTATTGGGACTTAAAATATTCTCAGAATGTCTTGCTGGGAGGCAGCACTTTTTTTTCTTTTTTTTTTTTAAGCAAATGTTAATATAATGTTAATATAGTTAAGATAGCAATAACCAGATCTGAAGCTAAATATGACTGGCCTTCAGAATTTGAGTCATGTATGATGCTAAGAGCTGAATGCTGGTTTTGGTTTTTAAAGCTCTTGAGACAGCTCCCACGTGATGTGATCATTCCTTGCTGTTGCTTTCATGTGTGAGGGGGAAGTGTTTGACCTACCAGTCCTGCCCTAAACACAGGGATCAGCCTTGATTCCATGCTAATGGGGAATCACATCATTGCATGGGCGTAATTGGGATATTGCAGGGATGCCTCTTCTCTCCTTGCCCAAGACTTGCTCTCAATCTCTGAAGTCTCCATCTTATTTCTGGTTTAACACCAGAAAAAAGTAGCATGTGGCTATTTTAATGTTTGGAAACTTCTTCCCTCCTGAGGGTGGCTATGTAGATGAGCCTATTTTTCCATTTTAAGTGTGAGGTCTTAAAACTGAAATAATATCTGCAATTAGTATAAATGCCTTGGAATGTGTGTCCTAGGATCTGACTGCTCTCCTGGCCATGGAGGTTTGCACTGCAGGGCAAGTTTGAGATCTTTTCTCTTGACTTTGTATACACATACATACGTGTATGGGGTTTTGTGCTATAGGATGATGCTCTCTCCCCACACTGGCCCTGTTGCCATGCTTTCATGTTAACCTACAGGATCCACTGCTACTTTTATGCTTTTGAGAAGGATGAAATCCGATCTTCACTTCCCCTGGAACAACTGTGGTTCCTTTTCATGTGCCACTGAGCAGGTACTGGGTTAGGTGTGAGCCCCCAGCCTGGCAGCAGAAGCTCCATGTCCTTACCTCTCTGTGATTCTGCAGGTCTCCAGCTTCTCTGGCTGCCCTAGCATCTTGCAGACTGCTTCTGGAAAATAATAAGCAATTTAGTGTATTAAGGACAATTTAAGGATTTCTAGCACAATGGCTCTCTCAACATTCTCCAGCCATTTCTGGGCTGTCCTTTACATCTCGTGTTCTTCACAGTCCCTTAAGTTTAGGAATGTTTTCCATAATCGTTGGAGCTGGAAGGGACCTCTGGAGATCAGTCCAGACCCCCTGCCCAGGCAGGCTCACCTGGAGCAGGTGACACAGGAGAGCATCCAGGCGTTTGGAATGTCTCCAGAGAGGGACAATCCGCGGCCTCCCCGGGCAGTTCCACCCTCCACGGAAAGGACTTGTTCCTCGTGTTGAGGCGATACATTTCGTGTTTTAGTTCGGTTTAAAAATAAAAAAAAATGTCCTGCTGGATGGAAGTCCCCACTGAATCACTCAAACCAGCCACCCTCAGAAAGAGTGGGGACATTCGGCTGGGGACATTCCCAGCGGGCACATGGCAGCACCCTTCCCATTTATTTATTTTTATTTTCTATTTTTTTTTT
>VZTB01015207.1:486634-545172 GCA_013397245.1 Thryothorus ludovicianus | reverse complement strand
TCCGCGGGGGGACCGCCCTGGGGCCCGGGGCCGTGTGAGGGGTGGGGAAGCAGCCGAGCGGGGACCCCCCCGGCCCGACCCGACCCACAGGCGGGGGTTCGGTGCCGATTTTGGTTTCAGCCGGCTCGGGGATCCCGGCGGGCGCTTGCCCGCAGGCCCGAGGCCCGGGGGTGAGCGGGGGCTGCCGCTCCCGCCCCGCCGTGAGGGCTGAGGGCCGGGGTCCCGCTCGCCCGGGCCGGCTGCTGGTGCCGCCGGACACCCTCAGCATCCCGCGGCCGGGCTGCGAGCGGCTGGAAGCCTCTAGTGCTAAACAGAAAGCCTTAAAGGGCAAAGTGTCCCGCTCCATGTGAAACTCGGCCAATTTTCCTTTTTCCCCTCCCCAAATTTTATTTTTGTAACAAAGTCAAGCAAACGCGCTCTGTCGCTGTTTCCTTTGTTCCTGTGGTGGCTGCAGCTGGCAGCGGCACTTCCTGGGTTTATCTGCACCTTTTGCTCGGACTTCAGTTGTGCTTTTCATCTCTTCAATAAGGCGTTATATTGCCATTTATCCCCTTTGTCTGTCATCCAAAATGGAGGCAGAGCTGTGGGATAGAAGTGTTTTGGAAAGATGTGTGTCTGCTCGAGTCTTTTGTTCCGTGTGATATAGCAGAAACCGGATCCAATCTGATGTTCTCTGCTGAGCATATTTTGGAAGTTGATTAAAAGGGTTGATGGAAAATGCCTCTTGGCATATCTATGGAAATATTTATTTTCATCTATAGGAACCATGTTAGCTTGCTAGAAGAAAATTAACTTTGCCCACCCCAAATTCATCTATTTAAGTGCTCAGTGAAGAGGAGACAATTGAAATATCTGTTCTGTACAGTTGCAAGAAGATGTATTGTAAGTAATCCTGAAATTTTGGTAATATCAGCCAAGAACATAATTAGTTATTGGCAAGAAACTGAACCTCAGATAAGGTGTGTGCAACAGTGGACATGAGTACTTTGCACTTACAAAAGAAATAAAAACGTAAGCCTTAATTAAAAATTAAAATTGGGCTTTATTGTGCAAGCTGGGAGGAACTTGCAAAGGAACCACAGGGATTATGAAGGACAGGACTGGACTGCTCATGTGCATCTGCTCCTCAGCCTCTATCACCTTTGTTTTATTTTGTGCTTCCACTAGTGTGTCGTTGGGGTTCTGAAACTGAGGATCACATCTGGTGCAAAGGAATAATTCTGTTATGCTGACTGACAGTACTGGACTCTGATGTAGGTGAATAAATTGAGCACCAAATTTATTCCAGAAGAAATAATTTTATCCTGCTTGCTGGTGGTAGCATGAGGCAAGGTGCAGAAAATATCTTTGCAGAGGCTGCCAAAGAAAAGCACATCCTTAATGCTTCTGTCCTTGGGTACCTTTGGGTTTGCTGAGTTGCAGCTTAGAGCATCCTGCCCACATCCAGCCTGCTTACTCAGCAGCTTTGGGATACAATTTTTAAACCTGCCAAACAAATCAACTGTAAACTTGGCTCTAAAAAGGATTAAAGTAATTCTGGAAAGTGTGATTTGAGGTGATGAACGTGGCTGTGAAATGGGAAATGTCTTTTTAACAAATGATTGAGCCTGCAGGTTGCAGATCTCTCTGTCCACATTGTCCTCAGGCTGGATTTGATCTCAGTTGGTTTATGGGGATATTTTAGTGGCTGTTGCCTTTCTCATTTTTGCCTCTCAGATCCAGCACTGACAAGGCACACAGCTTCCATATTAATGTTTTCTGTGCTGCCTTTGCTGGGTAGAGAGTCACTCTTGGAAAGAACCGAGGGTGTGGAAACCAAAGGCAAAAGCAGAAAGGTGAAGATGTGTGGATTTTGCATTGTGGAGGCAGAGCTGGGCAATGCAGCCGTGTTAAACACAAACCCAAGGAAGCTGCTGTAGCAGAGCTGTCTGTAGCATTTATTGACACGTGACACTCACTGCTGCTGTTTCAGTGTTTAAAGTTTGAAAGAGAAGCAGTAAAACGTGTGGTACCCATTAGCTTTGCTGATGGACTAGAAAGCAAAGTTTTTCTAGATTACCTCAGTCATTACCTGGGTCATTACCTCGGGTGGTTTGTTTGGAAGCGACCAAATTTTTGCTGGATCACGGATTTGTGGTGTAAGCTGGGCTCTTTTAATTGTGCTGTAAATTTCTTAGAGTTTGGCTTTGTGCTGTGTTAAACTTTTATGATAAAAAAAAGTTATTTCTGAACAGCAGGGAAGCGATTCCCTCATGCCTTTTGAGCAGTACACACCAACATGATTCTCATTTTCATCACAGCTGTTTCAGTCACATATCCAGTTGCACAGCTTGAAAAGTCTCATTTCAGATAAGCCATTCCAGAGGGGAAAAATATGCCTATAGCATACTCCCCTGCACAGTGAGCAGATTAAAACAATTTTTAAAATTAATAAGTAACTTATAAACACTGGGGTTTACAACAGGTGTCACGCAGGCTGTACTTTATCTAAACGTCACCTGTTTTTCTGAAGAGATTGACTATGGGAGCTGTAGTAAAAGAACATTGATTTTCCCCTTTTAGCCCCTTCATCTCAGCTCTTTAAACCAATGTGACCTTGCAGACCTTGATATGTAGGTAGCTAGAATTGGCCTGTTGCAGGCAGGTCACTTCAGGCAGGCAAAAAGATCTTAAAAAATGTTCTTCTCAAAATGAGAAAGGCCTTTGACACTGCTCATTCTAATAAGAAACTGAGCTCCTGGGTACATGACCTACAATAGGTAGAATTAAGTAAAATGTTATGTCATCTCGATATTTAATTTAGTAAGGCCCTCTAATAACTTTACCATTATCCAAATAATTACATTACCCAGAAATAACTTCCTGAAGTTGAACTCTATTCAGAAATATTCCAACAGCAGCCTATCATGAAAGTTTTTTTTCCCCTGAGATTGGGAGAGAAGAATTTTTTCTCTTTGTTTTGGAGACTTGTTGTCTGCAGTGGAAGAGTCGTGTTCAGCTCCACGTGGAATGCAGGCTGAAGCCTTCTGTGAGGTGAAAAATTGTGCTTTACAAGAGGGCACTGTAAACCATTTATTGCCCTCACTGTCTGGAATATGGGGTATTGGACTTCCCTGTGGAAAGCTCTGCTTTGGGAAGAATGCTGCATAGTTTAAGGTTTAAAACCTGGAATAGGAACTATTCTGAACTGCACGTGGAGCTCTGAAAAACGGATGTTGGGAATCAGTGACCTTGTGCTAGTTTATCTCTAAATCCTGCTGAAATGACTAATGTAATTATTGCAGGGAGTAGGAAATAGTGTATTACTCCTGGAAAAAGTGGATTTAAGATGATTCTTTATTTTCTCTGTGTGTCAAATGGATAAATGACATTGCAGATTTCAGTTACACTCTGCCAGTATGTTGTATACATAAGAGGTTGATGAGGCTCTGAGACCATTATAAATAATTAATTTTGTATAGGAAGGTTCCTTTCTTGTGCAGTCCTGCAGTGGAGGGAATGGGTTCCTCAGATGTGTGTGGTCATGCACATTGTATGAACAAAGCACAAGCTTTATTTTAGCAATTATTAATGACACTTCTCACTCTGTGTGGTGTTCTTTTTAAACTGTTCCATATTATATCAGTCATTGCTTACCTTAGCATAGGACATGGTAGGGTAGATGAAGCTGACTTTGTGGGCTCATTTATTCTTAAGCAGCCTCACAGTTCTCTCACCTCTTAATAAGAGCTTAAGGAACATGCCAGGTGTTGTACTTGAGGTAAGAGTGTTAACGTTGGCATGAGATCCTTGTCCAAAACCCTCTGGATCCTGCCTGCTGAAGGTGCACAGAGCAGGAGAGTGGGAACTGGGACAAAAGCTGCCTTGTGAACAGCTTGCCAGGTCATTTCTAGATTTCATCTCTCCTCTTTAGCAACATGACTCCTTCACTTCTTGTAGATGGAAGCCAAAAATATTCCCTTCCTCAGTGGGCTGACGTTAGGGGTCAGCTTGTTTCCAGAGCACCTTTGCCACACATTCTTTGTTAGTGGCAGTGTTTGGGGAAGTTTTCAGCAGTGCTGATAGCACTTGGAGGTCAAAAACTTCCAGAATTCAGTTACATATTTCACATGCTGTTTGTAGAAGCTGCACTTTTATGATCACCTCTGAATTCACCTCTGAATTTAGCCAAACTGGAGCAGAGTTGCTGTTACAAGTGCTTTTAACCATAGTAAGGGTCCCCTCCAAGGAGGGTGCAGTATGAATCAGGACATTGGTACTGAGCCTCTTACCCTGCTTATGTCAAATGCTTGATATAGTCACAAGCTTTTAAGCTCTGTGTAAGATGCACTTTGAAATTCCACCTTGACAACCTTGAACCTCAGCATGGATGCAGAAAGGCTGCTGAGCTGTTCTTGTCTCAGAGATGCATTTCTTTGCCAAAGTAAACATTTAGTAGTGGTAGTGTGAGAAGGCCTTGATTCGGACTAAGATTTTGGTGTCTTCAGGGCTACAAATGGCTACAGGAAGATCAGACAAATTCTGTGGACAGAGATTTAGATACAGGGACAATTTTGTTTTGCTCCTGGCTGTTTTGGTGTCTCTGCAGGCTGGTTTCTATGGACCTGGCTGGGCAGGGTGTTATTATAGAGGTGTGAGGCAAAGTAGTCACCTTTTTCATTAAAAAAATCACATTATTATCTTTTGCTCTACCATTTAATCTACATATTTTGTGTAGTTCTCATCTTGTGATTTTACTCAGTAAACAGATGTTATTTCCTGGCTTAAATACAACATGGATTTCATAATCATAATTTTTGATGGATTGCTGAAATAGGGAAGAGGGAGCTAGTTTGTCATCAGACTTCCAGTTCTCAAGAACTTTTGCATGATCTGAAAAAAATTTGACTGAACTTTGTGATTTGGCATGAAGATTCTGTGCTGTGTGGTTATGATGTGCTTTGAATGGCAACAGAAATTAATACGTTGATTTCCAGTTCTCCCCCCCCTTACCCGTTTTTATTTCTTTCTGCTGAGTGGCAAGAGGAACTAAAGCCAAGAAACCCAAAATTCAGGTCTTGGCTTTACTCATGTTTTTCCACACACCCCTTTAGTAGGTCACTGAACCATTCTTGTTTGTTACTTTCCCATGTGGGGGAAAAGAAAATTTCCATTCTTTTGGAAAGCAGAGTTGATATTCAGTCACTTGAGCAGCTGCTTATCTGACTGCATGTCCTTAAGCTATGATTAGTCTTAATCAAACAAAAGGGTATCTAGTGATGCTGCAAGCTGGGAAGGGGTGGGGAGGAATAAAGGGAGCTTTGTAGCCATTTTGAGCTGAAGGTTGGGCATTTCTGGGATGTCAGAGGCGTTTTGACAGGCTTGAAGGAGAGAGTGAACTCTTTAAGTTGTTAGGGGTGGGTGGAATTTTTCCCCTAATAACAGCACTCAGAGACCTCTTGTAAGGCAGGAGGAGTTGAAAGGGCAAGGAATGAGGCTGGAAGCTCACTGAGATGTGGAGTGAAATTAAGAGGATCTTTGAGGAATGCAGTGAGTGAATTAGAGGGGCCAAGATAAAGCCACAGGAAGAGCTGGATGGTGTTGACAGAGGCCACAGGGATGGAAACAGGAGAGAAAAAATGAGATACTGCAAAGTTCAAGTCAAACAAAGGATGTGTCAGCTGGCTGGGTGGGTTTGAGCCCGGGTTACAAACTCCCTGAACCCCTGTGAATGAGGAAACACCCAGCAGCAGGGGTGGATGGATGACAGCGAGGAAAGGGAAGTCTCTAATCGTGATGGGGATTGTGGAGAACAAAAGAGGTTGGAGTTGTACTTAGATGAGATTTGGATAAAAGGACAGAGGTAAATGATCGTGATGATTTGGGGAGAAAAGAGGCTGTTGGTGTAATGCTGCTCTGGGCAGGAGGGAGAGGAGTGAAAGGGTAGATGATGGAAGGTGTGGCTGGAGTTGGAAAAGTCCAGTCAGTGTTTGTTCCCCATGCTTTGATGTGTGATAGGAGAGTTAGATAGGAAGCACTGTTGAGGGTGTGCCTGCTAAAGGAGAGAATGAGCTGGATGGATCCAGACATGGAAGTCATGGATGATGGAGCAGTGACATGGGGGCAGGAGGTCTGGAATTCCTGGTTTGACTCTTCTCGTGCTGCCCTGCTGCCTTTTGCTGTTGGAGAAAAAGGGTTCTCTTTTTAAAACAGAACAACAACAACAAAAAACCTTATCAGTTGAGAAACCTGGACCAGTTTGGGTTTAGTGTGACATTTTATTTTTAATTAACAGACGACAGGCTATATGCTTGCAACTTCCTTTCTTTGTATGCAGAAATTAATTGCATTTACAGTTTCCCTCATCTGTGCTTTGATATCTTAATATCATTGGCACAAACAGTTCTTTAAAGACAAAACTTCTAAGCTACTTCTGAGGAAAAAGACAAGCTTTCTAAACTCTTTGATGGCTATAGAAATATTTTACAGCTTTCATACAATTTTCCTTTCGCTCTGGAAAGGAAACCTCTAACATGTCCATAAAACAATTATGAAGATGATTAGGAAAAGTACTTGTTTCAGTTGCCTCCAAAGAAAATAGAGTTGGTTCTTTGTGTTTCAGACAGCAATGGAAAAACCTGAATCTGATTGTTTTTAGTGCAAGCTAGAGTTACACTATTGTCACAGTTTCTGAAGCAGGAAAGCATGAAAAATAGTGTTAGGAAAAGCAAGGTTCTTCAGAAATTGCTTCTAATAGATTTATTACAGGAAAAAAAAAATAACCTGAACATAGTATTTTCAAATAATTTTTGTTTGTTTGCTCAAATGGGAGTTGGAAGGTGGTTTTTGGTTATTTTTGAACATCAAACACGCTGACTTGGTGTCACTCCTGATATAGGTAATGCAGCCATCCCTTGGTAAGTAAAGCAGCCATTACCATCGGAAATGTTCCAGCCTCATTTGCCACAGCTTATTTACTTTGTGGCACACAAGCACAAAGCTCTTCACTAACCCTTGGTTTCTTGGCTGTTGATCTTAGATAAAGCAGTTACTGCTTTTTCCTCCTTTTCTCCATTCTGAAATGACCAAAACAGTCTCAGCACTTCAGGTCTCCAGATGTGTGTCCTGGCCTTTTAGAAAGAGGGGAACAAAGGCATGAAGTTGAGAAGTGAGCTGACACAGGAAGACCTATCAAAAAAAAGACCTATCAAAGATGGCACTTCAGCTACAAACTTAATAAAGGAAAGAGAACAAATGGAAGAAAGATTTAGAAGGGGATGATGAAGAAGATGTGCAGCTTACTGACACGTCTCTTTGAAAAGCTACTGAACCTGCTGAGGTACCTTACAGGTACAAATTAGAGGGTAATAAAACCAGATTAATATTTGAAGGGCAGTCCTGATGCTGATGGAAGGCAGTGCTCTGGCTAAGTGCCCTTGGCGTTTGCTGAACTGCCTGAGAAGCACCTGCTCCCTGCCCTGACTGGGGTTCTGAGAGCCATCGTTGCTCTCATCGTGCAGTCCCCAAAAATGGTTCAATATCTGGAGCACCACTCTGGATTCCCGAGTGTGCTGCTGGCAGTGGCCTTCTGGAGAATCTGGAAAACCCTTTTGTTCTGTTGGGCTTGGAAGTCTCAATGGTGTGGTGTGAGCTTGTCTGTGCTGTCAAATGATTAAAAGCCATTGGAGGCATGACCCTTTTCCTCAAGAGAGATTTGTTCAGGAGCTGAATGTGCCACTGCAGGCAGCAGGAGCACCCTGCCTGTTTGGGAACCCTTTGCTCTGCAAGCAGAAATGGAGGGCTCATTCTCTCTTTTCCTGCCTTGACTCTGTGCACTGCAGTTGCTGGACTCTGCCTCCCTGTGTTAAATCTGCTGTTGGATTGAGCAGGGGTCTGCTTGAAGTCGGTGGGGTGAGTGTTTTATCTTCCTGCCATTCCCATACCTGTGACAGTCTCTTATCCTCCTTAGTGCCTCTGAGGGAGGGGCAAGTGCTAAGGAAGGAGAGCCTGGGTGACACCTCTGTGTGGTGTGAATGGCTGCAGGGGAATTGCCTGTTCCCTCTCTGTTACACAGATTTCACTTTATGCCTTAAGGTGTGCAAACTCTTCAGGGCTGCTTAAGAGCAAGCTCAGCAGCAGCTACATTTGTGAAAGATTAGTATTTTTAGTTGGCTGTCCAGTTGTGACATCAGTGGAAAATAGAAAATGGGATTGGAAAGGACCATAGGGAGCCATCCAGGCCCAGGGGAAAGATTCCTTCCCTTGGCTGGTTACCAGGCCATGGCCACTTGCAAGGCACACGAAGGCTCAAAGCCCACAGTGTTAAGAGTGGTTCTCAGGGCTGCTTTGTCACCTTTAGGACTGTTAGAGAAAAGGTGACATGCCAGATGGAAAGGGCTTGCAGGGCACTGCTTGGATTATCATGTAGCAGGGTATTAGTGGAAGAATCTGATTCACTTCAATTAGTGATATGTCAGTGTGTTTTGGCCAGAATACTGCTGACCTCCAGATAACCCTTTGCCATGACACGGTTGGTGATGTACTGTGATCTGAGGAAAAGGTTCAGCTGTTTAAGTAGCCAAGCATTGCTGCCTAATGAATTGATCACTTTTCCTGAAAAGCACAGAAAAATTTTAATGATGACTTGTTAAATTTTAATGACTTGTTCGAGAGCTTTTTATCCTTGCTTTTGTGTTTGCAGCACATTATCTACATCAGTAGTGCACAGTTAGAGACCTTTTAGTCTCTCTACTTCTAGTTTAGCTGATGGTGTAGTGCAAGGAAGCAGTGGGTACAACCCTTTTTGCTGTATTTAATGCCTTTTCTTATTGTATTTTTTATGTGTGGTATTATCTTTCTACTTGCTTTTTTAAATAATTATAGCATGAGATTTCAGGATTTCTGGGAGTATGTTTATTACTCATTTATACCACACCAGAGCAAGCAGAGAATATGAGTAAAGTACATATGTGATGTTTGTGCTTCTGTTTCATTGCAGATTAACAATATTTCCCTATGCATTCTGCCAGTGATTTGGAGAACAGAATTTTGAGGGGACAGTTCAGAGCAGAAATAAGAGAGTTGAGGCTGCTTTCAGCTGAAAGGAGGAAGGAAGGATGGAGAGATCACCCTTAGTCCATGAAATGCTGTCCTTACTCAAGCAAGGTTGAGTACAGCATGTTACAGTTTTGTGTGAGCTTGAGAAGGCTTCTTCCATCTCAAGAGATGAAGGGTGGTCTTATCTTTGCTGGTTTTGGGTAGGGTTTACTTGTCCTAGGGCTGGCTTGTGAATGAAGAACAAGAATTGAAGAGTGGAGCCTCAGAGGTGACTGAGAGCGTGAGGAGAAGATCCAGATAACCTTGCTCTTGTGTAATAGGTTTGCCATTCTTGAGAAAGAGGATTGCTGGTACTTGTTTTGGAAGTGAGATAGCAGCTGCATTGTTTGTAGTTGGGTTTTGCAAATCTGGGGGGAAGGTGGCAGCTTGCAAGTGTGACCTGGCCTGAACCCTCTTTGGGGGGTGTTTGCTCCTCCCAGCTTTGTCCTGTTGCATCTGCCCTGATGTTCTGAGAGTCCTGCTGATGTGGGTGCTCAGAGGTGTCTGTGCTGAGAGCTTGTGTGAACACAGAGCCTTCAGTGCCACCAGAATCCCTGTGGTGAGTGCAGGACCTTGGTCCTGCCAGGCAGAGGGAGAGAAGGAACACATCTGTGCAAGGGTTTTGTTCTGAGGAGTTTGTGTTGCAGCTCTTGCTGCTGCCTAGAACAGATCAGAAGCACAAATAAGCAGGATGAGGCCTTTTCTTTTCACTGATCCTTCCAGTGGAGGCTGTTAGTCCTCAGAGATCAGCAGGGTTGTTCTTTACACATCTGCATAACAAGATTCAAGCAAACATTGCAGAGGCACGAGGGAGGCTTTGCTTCTGGAATCTGTCAAGTTCATTGTTTTCAGAATTCTGTAGCATGGGATGTTTACTCGGAATCCTGGCCTCCTTTCCCTCTGCTGCTTTGTTTACTCTCCCTTCCCTCAAGGTCTCATAGTAACGGGTGCTCTGCCTCAGTTCAAGGATGTGAAAGCTGAAGTGACCTTGGCCAGTGTGACTGGGAATCCTCTGGCCAGGCTGCAGCAGCTCAGTGACTTCTGGATCCAGCAGCCAAACCCTTCCTCAGCCCATGTGAGCTTGTTGTCCAAAACACTTCTTTGCCCACATTTTCCCATCTGTGCCAGGCACTTGGTTGCCTTGGCACCAAAATTCGAATGTAGGGCAAGGGTTAGACTTACTCCAGCCAGCCAGAGTGATGATGCAGAGCCCAGGCCTCTGTGGTAGTGCTGGTGTATCTTTGGAGCAGCTGGAATGTTGGATTTCACAATAGGCCTAAAAATAACTCAGGCCCACAGCATTTAGTCACTGTATGTTGATGTGAATGGGAGCCATCACAGGCTCTTCTACTCAGTTCTTCATGCTGCATCTCACATCCAGATTTTAGGCTGCTCTTAAATCTAGTTTGTCCTCACTGTTCACACCATTCACAAAGAGACAGAGACCAAATGGAGCAAGAATTGTGGAAGAGCTTCTCATGTCTTTGTAAATCTTCTTTGAAGTCTGAGACTGCTCTTGATTATCCTTTTATCATGCAGACTTTTGCTTTTGGGGCTGTGATGTGACAGTTGGTTTAACCTGTGTTAGTTGTTGAAAGCCATTGCTTTGGAGGCAGAAGTGATCAAGGTAAAAAAGGAAAGGTGTGCACCTAGAAAGGAAAACTTAAAAAAAAAAAGATAAAAAGGAAATACCTGAGCTTTCAGGTCTGGCAGCTGTTAGAGAAGAAGTGCCAAACAGGAAGAGGGCAGTGGAAGATCTCATTGCATTCCTGATCTGCCAGTCATTGGATATGGGTATTATCTGCTGCCACATTTTCCCCGAGCAAAGAATGATATCATTTGTTTTGTTCTTGGATGGTCACTCTGCTCATCCTGATGAATTTCTGTATGTTTGCATTGAAGCCACAGTCTGAGTAAGCTGGCCATGGCTAGTCAAGCTCTGTTAATAATATTTACAGTGACAACTGTGCATCAGAACTCTCAGTATTTGAGTGAGAGGCAACACTGTGAATTCCTAGTCCCACTAAGCTGTGTAGTGGATTCAGGACCTGCTCTGAAATGTGCTGGTCTGTTAGCAGCACACAAGTCTGGATGTTACATATCGTGCTTCTCATGTTAGCTTGTCCTGTACAGCATCCAGAGAATGTATCACAGTTTCCCTGTATAAACTCCTGCATATTGGTATCTGCACAGCTTTCTGTTTGCTTGGTAAACATCTGTCCCTGACAGGATGGAGGTTGAGGGAACTTGGACAGAAAATGTGCTGGTGGTGTGCCAGATGTGGGAAAGCATGAAGCAGTGAAAGGGAATCAGCTACTTGCTTTTGCTCTTTAAAACCCAGCTTTGGAGAAAGGGGATGTAGAGGAGGTTTGCCACCTGGAAACATACAAAAATTACTTTTCTGGATTAGAGGATATAAAACTTTTAGAAAGGAAGGACTAAGTCAAGGGATTTGGATATGGTTGTGAAATATTTAGATAGTTACAGAGCCAGAGAAGCTCTTTGTCAGTTTATTTCAAATGAACCTAGTGCTAGGATGGGAGAACTGACTTCAGGAGTACAAATATCCTCAAGGAGGAAACTGCACTCACTTCAGGTAATTATTGGCAATCATGTTTGACACCTAAAACAGAAAACAGAGATTGTGAAATAATTGCTTTGGGAAACCAAAACAGTCTGTCCAAAAGCTGAGGCACCCAAGCTGTTGAGTAGTCACATAGTGGCTGTTCTCTACTGAAAATAACATTATCCCTCCTTTTTCAAAGCAGAGTCTTCCCAAATCAATATACATACTCACCTGGGGGGGAAGGTGTCTATAAACAGCAAAAAGAGAAACTATGTAGTTCTTCAGTTCACTCTCAGGGAGTGAGTTAATACAGTTGCTAATATAATTTTCCTTTAGAGCTGGGAGGGGCTGGTTGTTGGGAGCTGGCAGGAGCATCATCGGGACAATCTCATCTTGTTGTGACCCTCCCTGGGCACCTGCTCACCCACTGCTGGGGCTGAGCACGGGGAGGGCTGGGCCTGTGGCACTGGGTGAGTGTTTTTACAGCTCTTGCCAAAGCAGGTGCCAAGGGCTGGAGTGAGCTGCACAGTGTTTCAGTATCAGCTGGGAAAAAATGCCAAGGCAGCGTTTGGTCTCTGGGGTAAGGCCATGTGGGAACCAGGGTTTGTCTCTGGGAACCAGGGTTTGTCTCTGGGAACCAGGGTTTGTCTCTGACTGCCCTGGAGGCTCAGGGACCCTGGCAGGGTCCCTGAGCCTCCAGGGCAGTCAGAGACAAACCCTGGTTCCCACAAGGCCAGAGAGTGTGGCTGTGCCCCATTCTGTGCTGCTGCCTGAGGATGCTGGGGATCCCGTGGTCCTGTGAAAGCACAGAGTTTGTGGCTGCAGTGACACTGAGATCTGAGTCATTCCTCCTGTGAGGAAGGGTAACCTGCAGCAAAACTTCGTGGGAACCAAAGGCATTCCTGAGTCCTGGTCTGTATCTCTCGTGCTGTTTGAAGTTGTTAACCCTTAATGGAAACCATGGGATTAGACTGCACTTAGTTACTTTATCGAATCAGCAAATGTTACTGAAGAGCAGAGCTTAACTCTGCAAGTAGATGCATAGAATTCTAAAATAAATAAAAAAAAAAAGCTAATTCATTACTGTTTCTAATAAAATTTTGGTCTGTTGTTTAAGAACTCAGCGTGGATCCCATCTGTTTTTAGTATCCAGTTGTAGAAGTAGAACCCTCAAATCTCCAGTAAAAATCTTAGTAGAGCTTAAGGAGACTAAAACTTTTATTAGCAGTTTTTATTAGCGCATTAGTAGGCTTGGTGTCTAAGCTTGGCATGTGGTGATTATAGGCTGGGTGCATGTAGCAGGCTTTTGGAAATGAGGAGACAGATCAAGGAAATTTTGTGAGGTTGTTTCTCTTCATAGCAATAAACATGTAAAAAGTGTTATTTACTTTTCATATAAACTTTCCCAAGGGACTGTCATGTCCCCAGGACAGGACTCTACAGAATGAAGGTTGGGACCGGATTTTTGTGATTTTTGGCACGTAGGAAAAACACAGTTCAAAGAAAAGACTTGAGTGAGGGTCATTTAGTGACTTGGTTGTTGTGTCACTTGTAGTAAGATTTGTGAAAGTGCTGTTGCTGTCACATGTTTTACTGGTGAAGTCACCACTTGCTTTGGGACATAAACCATCCCAGCCCAGCCTTGTCTTTTAACTGGTGCACAGGTAAATGGCATGAGAATTTCTGAACCATTTTACTGCTTGATATTTAATCATGGTGGTTACTGTGAGCAAATGAATCACTTTATAAGGGTATCATGCAATAAAACAAGGCCTTCCTCTGACACTCACCACATATAGTGAGGTTAAATATTGCTTTATAAAGTTAACTGCTATGAAACATTCATCAGTGCCCTGTGCTGTGCACAGTCACCATAAGTACCATCGTTATAAAATAACAGATCCAACAGTTCAGCAGCACTGGAGCCACCAAGGACAGGGCTCATCTCTCCATCTGTGTGTGGGAACCTGGCATTGCCCTTGGCCTCTCCAATCCTAGACAGGCATCAGGAGCCATCTGGGAAAACTGTGGTGAGGATTATGTGGCATGAGCATTATTAGCTGCTTCCCTGCCAGCCCCGTGTCCCAATTAATTAAGGAAGGGTCACTCACACAGCCTTCCCTGCATTGCAGCAGACAAATCTTCACAGCTCCAGTTTGACTGGTGACCCAGAGGTGGAAGTTTGGTTTCCATTCTATGTTCTTTAGCTGTTCAACCTTCCCACGAGTCTGTGGTTTTGGATGGGGGATCCTGGGGGGTTTTACTGTGGTGTTTGAGGTGTGGCTGCCCCCCTGGCATGACCACACACAGGACAATGGGGTGTTCACCATGAATTGAAGGTTTTGGTGAAGCATTGCCAGAGCACTTGTTTGCACACAGATCCAAGAAAGGTCTAAGTGGAGACTTTTCCTTTGAGTTGTGCATGACCTTTTAGAGACATTTTTTCCCCCCCACATTCCAAACTGTTTTATGTGAGTTCTAGAAGGCATTTTCTCCCTACATCATCTTTCTATGGGATTTTAATTGATCTTTGAGGAGTTTTAGTAGTAACACAATGGTGCCTTTACCCTGCTTCTGTCTCTTGTGTAGTTTCTGGTTCAGCCTTTATGCAAACTTTGAATAAACTGTGTGTGCTGTTGCAGTCTTGAGTCTGTAATAACTGAATTTGGGAATCAGCCTGGTGTTTTTCAAGCTGCAGGGAGCTGGCTGCAGACAGCTGGGATGAAAAGCTTTGTGCCACAAGGAGAGAGCTGGGGGAGCATCTCTGCTTTTGCAAACCTGTAAGGGACTTTCAGAATAAGATCCCTCAAGTCTTGCAGTGTATTTATAGGCTTGTAATGTTGTTCAGAGAACGTTACAGTATCCTCTGCAGCAGAAGTGCTGGTTTCGGGTTTCTCGAGCATGGTAAACAGCTCTGGGCTCTGCTGGAATGTGTGCTGCTCACAGAGCTGGGCTGATCTGCCACGCTGATAGGGTTTGTTTGGGTTTTTCAGAAACTCCGTGTAAAAAAAATCTTTTAAGTCCCCGATCATCACATCCTGATCTGTTCGTTGATCTAGGCTGGGGCCTTAATGGTCAAAAAGATTCTGACACATTTACAGCTCTCCATACAAGGAGATCCCTCACCAACAACCACCCTTTTAAATGAAAATGGAGGTGCACTGCAAAACCTTATCAGTTCCTGATCATCTGTATTGGGAAACAGCTCTTTGAAGTGAATATTGGGATTCTGAGGAGATTGATTTCTGCCACTGGCTTTTCATCAAGTCTTAGGAAGAAGTGGAAAATTTCAAGACACTAAAGTAAGTAGGATCACTTCCCTTTATACTGAAGCAGCTCTAAAAATGACACTTCTTTCCACCATGCATGAGAGCATAGGAAGCACTTCAAAGAGAAGGAAAACAAAACGTCTTGAAAAAAGAAGGAATACCAAATGTACTGATCTGATGTGAAAAATGTAAATCTAATCCTTGCTAAAGCTCAGCCTTGCTGGTAGCATTTCTAGTGTGGAGTGTGTGGCTGGGATATGCTTGGCTGGTGTTCTGTCCTTGCTTTGCCACTGTCTCACTTTGTGTCCATGAGTAGCTGCTTTCCATCAAGGCATGTCAGATTTGGGCAATGAAAGGGATGGGATTTGCATCTGAGCCTGGATCTCAGAGCATTGTGTCAGTTCTGTGTTTTCACATCATTTTCCTGTGATGATTTCTGGTAGTTCTTTAAGAAGGTCCTGTTTTTTGACAGTGAAAGTGTGAGGCCTTTTATAAAGTGTTAATATTTATAAAGTTACAAAGGATGTGACTTTTGTAAAGGGGCAAAGTTAAAGCAGGGATCAGGGAGAGGTTTGGGCAGGGTCAGCAGTGACAGATTGTTGGTAAGGCCTATTTTCTCAGCCTGTTGCCTGACATATTAATGACAGAACTTAAGAAGCTTTTTTCTTTTTTCTTGCTGTTCCAGTTCTGTACTAAAGTGAGCTGCTGTTGGACAAGTGTCTGCAAAGCAGGAACATTTCTAGAAATATCTTTTGATTTCTGACTGGAAATGAGAAACTGTCTAAATATTCTGAGTCTTTAAATAGCCACTGGCTGAAGGACACCATAGCCTTGAAGTCTCCTTGATATTTGTACTGTTCTTTATGTTTGCCCAGTGCTCTTTTCACCCTTTCATAACCTGCAATGAAACCTGCATCTGGTGAAGGCATTTCTCAGTGGTCCTTCCCAGCTGCCTGCAGCCTCCCCCTGCACACAGCTGACCCTGGCCATGCTGTGTCTGACTGAAACTGCAGCAAGTGACTCCCTTCCCTGGTGGCCACAGTGGTGGTGGTATGAAAATCTGTCAGGGTAGGTGTGATAATGCTCCCAAAATGTGACTTTTTCAGCCCTCCCCGAGGAGGCTGCCTTGACACAACAGCTGCCTGCTCATTCCTGAGTCCAGCATAGACCTTGCTGTCAGAGCAAGAGCCCAGGCACTGCAAACTTTCATTTTATGCAAATTACATTAAACTTCCAAGCTTAAAATAGCGTTGAATTTATAATATAAATAAATCAGTGTTGCTTGTGGATTTGTTGGGGCAGGAGTATTTGCTTCAGGTGTACAGCTGACCTTTTACTTTCCTGTTCCATTTCAGGAGGTGCATACCTGAGCCTGCCTGCATGAAATCAGTTGAGATAACAAGTTTCTTGGCAGCTGTTGCAATTCCAATTTGCCACTGGCTAAATTTGATCTTTGTTTTTATTTTTCTAACAGTTCTTAATGGATAATGCTCATGACAGAGGAAAAATATTTGTCTGGTCCAGTATCTCTGTCTTCAAGGTGGAAGTATTACATTTAAAAGGTGATGAATCAAACAGTGAGGGGATGTTTTGGTTGTTTTAAAGTGTTTGATTTCACTTCAGCACAAAGCTCTCTGCTTTGTGGGCTGTGGGCAGTAGAACATCCCTCCACAGCCCTGAGCCTGCTGCTGTGGGAGGATTTCAGGGAAGGAGGATGAACCAGGTAACAAAGCAAATGACCTGCCCTAAATCTGGCTTTTAAAATGAGCTCTGTCTGGGATTAGTATCCTCGGGCTGCAGCTGGGATTAACTTTGTAGGTAGGAATTGTAAGATGCTAAAACGTGGTCTCCTCACCAGTCCTACACACATTCATGACACATAGAAATGTTTTGGTTTCTCTTGCCTGCCCCTTTGCTCCAACACACAATGCATATAATCTGATTCTCTGAATGAACCTTTGTTTGGGGAAATACTGTTAGTTTTGGCTCTTGGAGAGCTGAGCTGACAGGCCCAACTCCCCAACAAAACAGATTGGAGATGACAAAACAAACTAAAACCACGCCTTCAAAAAAAAAAATGCTGGGGAGAAGCCAGGAAGTTCCTTTTCTGTGTTGCTGAAAGAGCTAATCTGCTTAGCTACTGTACTGTCAAGTCTGGGTTTTGTTCTATTACTTGGGTTAAGAGCCTCATTGCCATTACCTGTAATGAAAGTAAAATTCTTACCCTACCTCAAAAAATTGCATGATGATGTACAGGAAGGAATTGGGGGGAGGCACAGAGGAAGTGGTTTTGAGACTGGAGCTAATAAGGCAGAAAAGTTGTTTTAGCACAAGGGCAGGGAGAATCTGTTACCTAAACAGGAAAACACAGGACGTGTCTGTAGCTTGTTCCCATAAACTGAATTGACAAAATTCAGATTTGAAAACAAAATAATTTGTTTACAGCCACAGCAAACTAGACTCCAGTGATCTGCAGAAGTGATTCCTGCAGATGTGCAGTAGCTGCTTTCCAGCCTGTCTGCTGGGCTTGCTGGGAGTACATATTTGGGCAGCAGGACAGGCCTGTGGAATCTAAACCACAGCACTTGGAGGTTTGTGTTTAAATTCCGTGTACCATAGATCTTGGCCAGGTGCTCTCTGAGTGCAAGAGGAAAAAATAACACCTCCTGAGCTAGGGAGCCAAATGTAGCCAGAGATTTTCCTTGTCCCTGTATATCAAAAAAAGTGAAAGATGAGAGGATGGAAATGAGGAGTTTATGTGCAAAGCACAGTGGTACATCCAAAAAATCCATGTGCTACTTCCAGTGCTGTCACTCACACACTTTGTAGCCACAGGCATGTAATTCACTTTTTCCTTATTTTAAGCAGGAGATCCTGGATTCCATTCTCACAGGGTGTTTAAAAAACTTGGTGCAGCATTTAGTTCACTACAATCCCAAGAAATTCCTGCTCAGCGACTCACACATCATGGTGTGGAGAATGAACTTAAATTTTTCTGAATGGGAAAAGGGGATTTTTCGGGCTGATGTTTACAGCAAAGTCTTCCCTATTGCCTTCTGTTGGAAAAGGATTTAAACACAAGGCTGTGGTACTGTTGAGAGCATTTCTGAGGGAGATAAAAAATGGGGAGCTGCAAGTTGAATCAGAAACAGCTAAATAAATTGCATTTGAGCTGTGTAAAACCTATAAGCTCTACCATGCTATACCATATAGTTTTCATTTTAATTTTCATTTCGTTTCATATATTTAAATATATGTCATTTAATTGACATACATTCAAATGACCTGTTAAGTGGAGGATATATGGAATTTATCTTAAAGTCTGCTTCTCTGCCCCTTCAGTGCTCTTTGTAGAAACCAGTTTCCTAAAATGCTGGCCTTTCTTAATGCTAATTAGTATTGAAAAATCCCTAAATTTCTTCTGGGTTTGCAGATAGATAAATGTCCCTTTCTGCCCAAATCTGCAGGGTGCTTGTGTCATGTGGTTTTATGCTGACTGAAGTCCATCTTAAAATCCTCTGATTAAGGGAGGAGAACAGGAGATTCTTCTGTTGTGAGTCATCTCATCTCAGAGTTTGATCCTGCTTCTACAGAAGTCAGAAGGAGTTTCTCACTGAGTTTATTAATTGAATGTTGTTTCAGTGCTATGGAGAGCTACTGGTTTAAATTTTGCAGCAGTGAATGGTGTCTCACATGTATCTGTTAAGAAAGAGGGTCACCCCTTTGCCTTGTCTCTACTGAGTCCAAAACATCACTAAAATCTCTTGCAAGGTCATTAACTGAGTGTTATTAACCTGGAATGAAATTATGAGATTCTCAGAGGCAAACCTTTACTTGTAAATGGGTCCTGTTAGAATACAAACCTGCTCCCTAATTACATTTCAGTTGATTGAAGAAAAATGTATAAATCAAAGGTGTTGAAGGGAATCAGGTCACACTCTCTCAGTGGATGTCTGTCTCTTGTACTTTGCTGCAAATTTTGTGATGTTGGAAGGTTTGTGATTGTTTTAAAACAGAGTTGCTTTCACTGGAGTTTTAGAAATGGAGAGTTGTGTTACTGTGAGGGGTCAGTGCTGTGTTATCTGTCTGCCTGCTTGGATCTCAGTTGCCTGAGGTGTAGTTCCTGAGCTAGGAAAACACATGTAAAAAACCTTGGGATGGACTCCAGCCTCCCTTCCTGTATCCAGGGCTCACAGGTGAAAGTTGCAGCAGAGGGAGGTGGCAGCCTTGGGTGCCTGCAGCCTCTCCTGTGACAGCCCTCCAAAGCACGCTGGGGCCACTGCATCCAAGGGGATTTCCAGCTCTGTTGGCCATTGAGCTGAAGCTCTTTTGGCTGGTTTGCTGTGATCAAATCACTTGATGAGGACATTTGGACTCAGGAGGTGGATATTTCTACATGGGAGACTGAGCTGAGCTGCTGGAATGCATTGCCAAGTCACCCATCAGATGGTTTTCAGCTGCTTTGATTTGATCTGTGTGTGATAGGGAGGAGAACATGAAAGTCACCTCTTCTTCCAGCACTGCTTACACGAGCTGAGCTGGCAGCAGCATTCCCTGCAGGATGCATGCTGCAGCCTGGCTCCCTGTGCTGCTCAGCTTGGGCACCCTCTGTGCAGCACCAGCATTCCCACAAGCTGTGGGTGCAGCTGTCCTGGCTTGTACCATGCACTGTTGGGTCCAGTTCTCCCTTGGGATGTTCTCCTGCCCCCCTCCCTGGCCTTCACATCCCTGCAGAGCTGCAGCAGCTGTTGGAGAGGGGGCCAGGACCACGGGTGTGCTCTTGGGTTGAGTGCAGGTACATGGTGACCATCCACCTGTGGGGAAGTTGCTCCACACTTGCTGCAGGAGTTGGCATGGTTTTACAGAGCTGGCAGGAGCAGCAGCCAGATGGTCTCTCCAGTTGTTTGGGTTTTTTCCTTGTTGTTGTTGCTGCTTTAAAATTTGAAGACTGCTTTCAGTTAGGCAGCTGTTCTCAGTCACAGTGCTGTTCAAAGTAATTGACTTTCCATTGACTTTGGAATTTGGAATAGTGTCTAAATATTGTTGTCAGCTTCATGCTGATTCCTCTCCACTGAGGCTGAAGTCGTTTCACTTATGACCTCACGCTGGACTTGTGTTTTGCTCCCATGGGAACTAAAAATAATAATTATTTTAAGAATAGGTTCTTAATCACTTCCTTCTTTTGACGTACTAGTCTTGTTTAGCATTTTCTAAGAATGTAATTGAAAATATTTTAAACTATTTGTGTTCTAATTCCAGTTTTAATTAGCTCTTTGAAGATGCAAGGAGTGTACCAGACTTGATTACAGTTCCTTTTAGTCTTTTTATAGGAAAGCATTTGCTCTTGTTATTCTGAGTGCAGATTATTAGAGTTTTGTTGCTTTGGCAAACTGTCGAGTCACACAGAGCTGTGAAGAGATGAACATTGAGTTGACAGATTTCTTAGTCAAAGGCATTTGGGCACTTTGTCAGTGCTGGTGATGCATCAGCACATTAATCTCCTGTCTCCAAACTGTTAATGTACAGATGAGGAACAGGAAAAGATGTGCTTTAGTCTGGGTTTAGAAGGAAAGATAAGGTGTGCAGTGGTTCTGAGGCAGAGCTGACTGTGCAGTGAACACTGAAGGTGTTGGGGTAGTTTTCAGTGATGGAAGAAATATTAAATGGGTGGAGATCCACTCTCTGCCCTGACACATGGGTTGGGTAACAGGGAGATGAAATAGCTGGAGATCTTTCCATTAACTAAAAGTCTTGAAAATTAGAAGTAGAATTTTGGGAGATGTATTTTAAAGAGTGGCCTATGGATGCACTACTGAAAAGAAATAATCCAGAAGGATTTCCTAAACATCTGTGACCATAGAGTCTGATGGTTCTGAGTGTCTTAAAGGCCAGTGACAGCACAAGTACATTAACAGAGATTTTTCTGTTCCATGCTGATAGTTGACATGGTTTGCTCTCACTCCCAGTCAGTGAAGTTGCTTGCTGCAGCAAGTCTTCTTGTCTTGGGGGTGCTCATGTTCTATTTTGTGTACTGAATTTTGTTTATATTTTATTTTTTATCAAGCACTAGCATCCCAAAGGCTGCAGCAGAGCCTTGTGGTGTACAGCCTACACCCCAAAGGGGCAGCTGGGCATGGACAGGGCTCACAACTTTGTCACTTACCTGTTCTCTTGCTGCTGGGAATTATTCTTTTGATGCAGTTCATGGCTGATATCTGCATCTGCTTCCTTGTGCATACAAGAACATTGCAGTTTATTTTTAAAGAGGATAAGGAGGGGAAAAAAAATTTCACAGTCAGGCAACAACTCATCTGCTGGTGCATTGCTACAACCTGTTGCCATAACTGACATTTTATATAGCAGTAAAATTGAAAGAGCAGAGCTGGGTTTCTTTACCTGTCTCTTGGCTGAAGCCTGGCATTTGCTTCTCTGTTACTGTCAGAGTTGTGGGAGTACCTGAGTGTGAGAACAGTTGTGGTGTCAGCAAGGGAGGAAAGAAATGGTGAATCAAATATGTGGAAGAATGTTAGTTTAATATCCTGTTATTGTCAGCTCTGGCATTCTGGTTGCTTTTGTTTAGGCTGAGGACTTTTTACTTGTTTTTAGTGTTGTAAGTTTTATTATAAGGTTTCTTTAAAAAGAGCTGCTGTTGGGAGGTTTCCCAGACCAAATAGGAAACTGGGAATCATCAGTTCTCCAGCCTCAGGCTCTATGCATGGGCTTTGGCAAGCCAAGGGAAGTGCCTTGCACTTCTGTAGGATGTGCTTCCTATTTGCACAGTGATTTTAGAGCTTAAATATGAAAAGAGCTTTTAAGGATAAACAGTTCCTCTCCGAGTTCATTTGTACTGACTGTGTGAGGCAAATGGCCTGTGCCATGGCACTGTCTGTGCTGGTGCATCTCCAGTGCCACTGCAGTTCATGGCAGAGACCATTCCATTGTGCTCAGGGGTCTCTTCTGAGAGGGCAGAGTGTTTGTAGGTGACATTGCCCTGTCACTCCTTTGTGTCCATCAGGCCTTGGCCTGATGCTCGTAGTGTGTCAAGGTGAAGCTGTTTCCTTTGTTGTTCTCTGGGTTGCAGTTGGTGTTGTTGGTCCAATTCCCTCATAGCAAGGCTGCACAACAGCACAGGAGATGTTCATTCGGAAGATGTGGGGCTGAAACCCCCCAAAACAAGAGGGAGAACCTGGTATAGGCACAGCTAATCTCTCGAAATCTACTGTGTTATGAGTATTTCCTACTTCCTTTGCCCTGTCAATAATTTGGATTAATGATTCATAAAGGTGTGTTTTAAGGGCTGGGTAGTTTGTGTTTATACAGTGCTTACTGGAGTCCCTGCTGCCTCTTCCTTTTTCCTTCCCTTTCCACCTCCCAGGAGCATTCATGCATTAGCCATTTCTTTTTCCAGCCTTACCTTTCCTTGGAGAAAAGTTACTCTTTCTAACCTGTTGATACTCCTTTGTGCCCAGCTCTGATTACTAGCAGTGTAGAATTGGTGGATTATGTTTCCTCTTGGGCCAGAACTGGCATTTCATTCCTCCTTTCCAGTGTTACCAGCCTGGAAAATGGAATGGAACTGTATCTGACATGCAGAAGCATCTTAATTTTGAGTAATCTCGAAGTTGGTGGAAATTCATAGGTGGAGATTGGAAAAGGTGGGATACTGGCAAACAGAAAAGTGTGGGTGAAATTATTTTAATTCCTGCTGATATTCGTGAGGCCAGTTGTGACAATTCTTAGTTCTTATGGAGGGCTATAGAAACTGGACTCCTCTGGCTCTGTGGACAGCAGAAGTTGTGACTGGCCAAGCATGGTTTGTTGTAGTTTCATCTGTTGACAGTTTGGCTGGTTTAGGGGGATGCTTCGTCTTGAAGGGAGAGAGAAAAACTGAAAGCAGAATGATTTGTTGTCTGTTTTGTTGCAGCGGAAGGTTGGTTTCACCAAAATGGAAAAATTTTAAGGGATTGAAGCTTCAGTGGAGAGATAAAATCCGTCTCAATAACGCCATCTGGAGGGCCTGGTACATGCAGTGTAAGTACCGTGCTGGGGGTGGGTCTTCCCTGAGACAACGGTGAGAACAAGAATTGAAATTACAGTCTAGTGAAAAGCTCGGAGGTCTGCTCAAGGCCGGATGTTTCAGAGGCGATGCCGTTGGATCAGAGCGTTCCTGGATGTGCTGAGTGCTCCAAGCACAGCCCGAGATCTCCCTGCTTGTTTATCGGGAAGGACTCCTGGCTAGGCTCCCTGTCACACCTTGCCCCTGCAGTGACAGCTCTGTGCAGGCCCTGCCCGTGCTCAGCACTTGCATTTTCGTGCTTGTTTCAGACCTGGAGAAGCGCAAGAACCCCGTGTGCCACTTTGTGACCCCTCTGGACGGCTCCGTGGATGTCGATGAGCACCGGCGGCCTGAGGTGTGTGAGACCCCGGGAACAGCTCAGGCACCTCTGGAGCTTGTAACAGGATTTTCTGGGGCAGCATAGAGCCAATCTGTGCTCTGTTTTTATTCAGAAAGAGCCATTAAAAGCAGAGTGAACCAGGTTTTGTGAGTTTGTCACGTTAGGATGATCAAGGTGCAACTAGAAGGACATTTATTATCTGTGTAACTTGTGTTAATGTTGTAGTTTAATAAATCATAACTCACAGAAGTGTTATTTGAATAGTTAAGATTTTGACAGCCACTGCTGACTGGAAGTTGGTGGGAAGTCAGAGTGATAACTATTTTCAGGACTGAATCTAAGTGACCCTGGGAGAGTTTTCTGTATTTTATGTAATTGGTGAGGTGTGGTTTCAAGAGAACCAGCAATTTCTTTTTCTGTGTCGAGGTAGTTTCACAGACAGATCAAATATGAGTTTGTGTTCTTTCATTTTTGTGCTCCTGTAAACATAAATGAAAACTAACATCTGCCCTCTGGCTCCTTGCAGAAAACCAGTGAGGCCCTTGATGTGGCAATATGTGGCTCTCTCTATACTGCATAACTCTAGAATAATGTATAACTCAAAGGAGTTCCAGATGAGTTTGTGGAACTGTCTCAGGTTTTTGAAAGAACAGTGTTGATGTTTGTGTTGAAAGTGACCCTCGAACACAAAGTTAAGGCTCTCATTAGTCTGCTCTCCCCAACTGACACACTGCTCTCTGTGGTACATTGAAGACCCATATTGTCTGATCCTTTTGTTGCCATCAGTGTGTGGCCTGCAAGGTCCTCCCTGAGCTGGACATCAGATTTCTATTGCTTTGTGTCATTCATAGCAGCTTTTGCTTATGTATGTGTCTGTGCATGTGACCTTGTGAAATTCACGGGATATTGTGTGCTTTATATCTTATATTTCAGTAAACTAATTTTAAAGGGGTTTTTTTTTGGTTTTTTTTTGCCATTTCTTAACTCTTGGTTATGGTTGAGCTGCTGTGGGAGATGGTGACAGTGCAGTCAGACATCATCTCCTGTTTGGTTTTTGTGGGAAAGATGAAGTTAGTACTGTCAGGTTTGCTCTGTGATAGCTGAACTCTGGGACAGTGTGGGCTGCTGATACATGAGCTCAAACAGAATTAGCATGCTTTCTTTTGCATTTTTTATGCCTGAATATTCGCTTGGAAATGTATTGAATATTCATCCCTTACGTGATTCTGTGTAATTCATGGTATGTGTTTGTGTTCTCAGGCCATTGCAACAGAAGGGAAATACTGGAAAGGAAGAATTGAAATAGTCATTAGGGAATACCACAAGTGGAGAACATACTTCAAGAAAAGGGTCTGTTGGTTTACATAGTGAAAGTAGTTTGCTTGAGCTTGATCAGTATGTTGTTGCTTTCTGAGTTTTTCTATCATTTTTCTGGCATGCAAGAGTACTTAAAACAGATGATAAGCTGGTACAGACATGCTTATCTGATTAGTTCCACTTAACTAAAAATTACTGTGCTGGGACTGATTGTGCATGATTGGGTCTTTAAAGTTTTGCAAAATCAGTTCTTGCACATGCAGGACCTATTCTGACTTCATCCTCTGTTTTGCTCTCCTTTTGCAGTTACAGAAACACAAAGATGAAGATCTTTCAAGTTTGGTCAGGGTAGGTAAACCACTGAGAAGTGGCAGCATTTATGCTTGTAGAACTCACAGCAGATAACAAAGCTGTAACTTGCAGTAGTTTGCTTTGATTAAAATCTAAAGACAAGCATCTTGCTTATGCCTTAATTAAGGTTAGACACCTTAATGTTCTGTGCCTCAGAGAGCAATGTAAGATTTGTAGCTTGAATTGGATGGAGGAGAGGTTGAATGTAAAGTGCTGTGACAGAAGAAATGGGAATTGCATGCCCAGAGAGATCAATCTCTTTGAGTGCTGGCACATGATTTCATCTTGCTACTGAGTTGTAACTGGCACTGCTGCCTGGCTTGTGTAACTGGATGTGTGAAGATGGGGGAGCTACGTGTTGCAGATCTTCCTGCTGTGCCCACAGCTCAGGCAGATAATATGCCAGGATCTCATAAAAGGACAAAATGGTTAAAGGAACAGTGGAATCACCACTTAGTGTGTCCCCTTAAACTATCAAACCTACTTTGGGTGTATAAACCAGTGATCAGAAGCACTGTTCTGCTGTTTTTGCAAGGCAGTGCAGTTTGACTCAGGCTATAGTGAGGGATGGGTAAGCCAAGTCACATTGTGTTGTATTTTTCATGGGCAAAAAGTATCTTGTGGAAGCTCGGAGTACAATTACACTTCACTGTGCATCAGTTTCAGATACATCTCACAAGACAGGAGTTGTTTTTTACATTCCTGTTAGTCATGTTATTTTTAATCTTTATTCAAACCAAGGGATTGTTAAACTAGATGCAAAAATACTGTGTAATCAATCAAACAAGGAAGTGTTGTTAATTGTCTTACACCCTTCTAGTCAATACCTGGGTTTTGGGCAAAAATCTTTCCCAGAGTGTTGAGGTATTTCAGTGAGCTGAAGTTGCTGATGTATCAAAAGCACAACTGATGTGTTTCTGTCCATTTGATGACTCCTCAAAGAGAGATTCTTTAAAAATGTGAAAAATGAGGGCTACTTTTATAGATCTGCACCAGACTGCTTTGGCATTTCTAGGCAGCCTGACCTCTCTTCCTTTCCTTTGACAGGATGATGATGTGGTTCTCTGGCAAAAAAGAAGGTATGGCAGAGAAACCCCTGTCCCCATGGAGGAAGGCAGCCTCTTGGATGCAGACATGCTCATGTCCGAGTTCACCGACACCCTGTTCTCCACGCTCTCTTCACATCAGCTGGTTTCCTGGCCAAATTCCAGGGACATAGGTATTTGTTGGCTGTAGCTGTGTTGCAGTGAGAACCCCTGCAAAAACTCTGGTTTGTTGCTTTGCTGCTCTTGTAGTCTTGCCTAAGAAATCTATCTTACACTGCTGATACAGATAAAAACAGGTCAGGAATGTAGCTGTCTTATGATTCTGTAGGTTACAAAATCCAAATTAATCATCCAAATTTAAATTCTGTCTTAGCTTCTTATGTGCTGCTCCCTAATGTTGCTCTGAATAAATCTGTAACGAGCAGTATTTACTTTATCAGTGGTGAAGTTTGTGATTTATCTCAAAGCCTAGTTGTGTGTGTATTTTGAAGGGAGTGCCTGTGTATTTTTGTTTGGCTTTGTCCAGTAGAACCAGTGCGAGTTTCATCTGTACAAACAATCCCAAGAACTGCACAGATCTCAGCAACTCCAGAGCAGCCATGGTTTGCAAGAATTGGACTCAAGGCAAATGAAATGGGTGATGGTTTACTTTAAAATGCTGTGCTGTGAGCTGTGGTGGGTCAGGCTGTGCTTCCCAGCAAGGCTGTGTGTAGTGCAGCAGGGGCAAGACAGGAGGTTTGGGAGCAGGAGGCATCTGAGCTTGGCAATCCCAGATGTCAATTGGAGCCTTCAGGTTTCACCTCTTCCATTTTAGTAACTGAAAGTTTCATTCCCCGATGGCTTTGATATCTGGACTGTGCTGTAGCTCTGAAGAGAAGCAGATGCTCAGTTCCTTTCAGCAGCAGTTTTTCTGTAACATCTTGGCCAAGCCTGGCTGTGGAGTGTTTTATTCCTGCTGCTGTTATTATGTGAGTGATGGGAAGCTAATCTAATCTGTCTCCTGAATTTTGCAGGACACTTAGGAAATGCTGACATGATTCAACCAGGGCTTATTCCTCTCCAGCCAAATTTTGATTTTATGGATACTTTTGAGCCTTTTCAGGGTAAGAATCATATAAAGAGTTCATTAATTTCTTAAATATTGCAGTGATTTATGAACCAGGTTTTAAAAAAAGTTTAAGTGTTACAAACCTCTAAGGTTTCCCCATTTCACACTTCTTAGTGATGAAGACATTTAACATTTTGTTTGCCTTTGAATGTTTTATGGCACTGTCAAAATTTTATATAACATTAAACTACTGTTGACAACTTTACTGGTTATGGATCTTCATGGAAGTAAAGAGTCATATCTATTTGCTGGCTCTGCAAGCAGTCTGCACTAGGTAACTGTTCTTTGTGGGACTCACTGAGGATCAGCTCTTGACTGGCTGTGTGTGGATGAACCTTTAACAGGACTGATTTTTGCATTGTCCCAGTTTGCATGAAAGTTGAAGGAGTCAGCCCCAAAGAGATCAGTTCCTCTGGAATTCAGCAATTCACTGCTCAGTCAACAGCAGTTGAATGAAGGAAAAAATCTCACTGTTTCACTATTTTCTAAACAATATTGATATACCTGTGAATTTTAGGATCTAGCAATGCTGTATCTTGAGTATGAAAAGTAGAAAATTCATAGGTGACTTTTTATATTTCAGAATTATTCACGCCCAGCCGCTCCAGTAATTATTTCCCTTCCGCGTCTGCTGTCAGCTCAGCTACCACAGACAGCAGCAGCCACTCTTCCCAGGTAAGAGGGGTTTAAAACAGAAGGCTCTGACGTGAGCCATGTCCTCTCAGGAGGATTCAGACATGTCTGAATCAGTGATATTTCCTTGTCTCTCAGTCTCCTGTCCTGCCGTCGGGTTCGTTGCCCAGCACGCTTCCAGCAGGGAACATCAGCGACGGCCTGATTCCTTCCTCAGTACCTGCTCCTGTCATTCCTGACGTTGTTGCTGACCAGTGTTCCAGCATTAGAAGTGGGGGATCTTTCATCCAGCCGGCAGACTTCCCTCCTGACTCGTCTCTCAGCGAGCCACAAACTTTCATGTCAGTGTTCCAGCCGCCGCTGCCGCTGCTGCAGCCCGCGGGCGCACAGCCGCCGTCCCCGCTGCCCGCGGTGCCGCTCAGCTCCAGCCTGAGCCCCGCCCCCGCCGCCTTCGCTGCTCCGGAAACCCCCAAATTCGGCCTCTGCGAATCCTCGGTCATCACTCACACGGCTTCTGCCACGCTGACCCACAACGCCCCTGCCACCACCTTCAGCCAGAGCCAGAGCCAGAGCCTGGTGCTGGCCACGCAGCAGCTGGGGGCGGGAGTGCCTTGTAACCTGGCCTTCCAGACTGCTGTGGTGCAGGGGCAGCCCCGGCCCCAGCTGCAGTCCCAGCTGACGTTTGCACTCCCCAAACCTGTTCCTCTGGCCAGTGCTGGGACAAGGCCCAAACAGTCACAAAATATAGTGCCTGCTCCGAAGGTTGAAACAGTGTCCTTATTGGTAAAGAATGCCTTCATCACCCCAGGTGAGGAGCACTGCGGGAGGATGTTTTTGTTTTCTGAGTTGGACTAGCAAGAGGAAAAGACCTTCTTGCTTTTCTTGCTTTACATGATAAGTTAAAATAGAGCTTCTGAGTATGTCCATGGAGCCATTGAATCCACTGGCTGAATGCAGTGGCTGCACTCTTTAGTGGGGTGCTCTGGACTGCTGCAAGGATTGGAAACAGTTTGGTTGAGTGTGAAAAGCTGACCTGCAAAAGGGGTTCTGTCTTTGTAACACCTGTGCTGGGCTGTGTAGCTGCACCAGCTCTGTGCTCCTGCCCCATAGAAACTCTGGATTTAGGTATGATGCTGTTGTGATTAACTCAGAGCATTCAGCCACAGTGGAGGAGATTCTCCTGAGGAGCTGGAGATCTTTGTCTCAAGCAGTCTAGAGACCCTTGAGATGCTTTAAGACAGGAGTAGGGTTCAGGTTGGGGTAGGAACACCTAGGGCTTCCACACTGGGTGGGATTTGGAGCCACTGGTGCTGCACGAGGCAAGGAATAACAAGATAAGGAGCGAGAATTTTGCTTGAGGTGTTTCTTGTAGGAAAGCTCAAGGCTGGAGCAGGACAGGCAGAAAGCTTTTCTTGGGATTATTGCAGTCTATTTTTAGACTTATGCTGGCTGGGGGCCAAGTGACTTCAGCCACTTGAAATGTGCAACAATAATTCAAGAAAAAGCCTGCCTGGAGGAGTAATGTTAAACAGGCTTTACTGGGGAGTAGGTGTGTCTGCCAGGGCCTGATAGCGAGGTTACCCACCAAAAAGAAAAATCACTGATCAGGAGAAGAACAGACTCAAGATCTGATTCTAGGATGTCACTGGGATCAGTTTGGTCCATGATTGATAGCATGAGGGTGTTAATGGCAGTGTTCCTATCTGTAGTGTTATAAACCAACAGTCCATGTACCTTCAGCAGCCAAGACATGCATTTCTCACCTAGTAAGGATTGTGGCAACTCACTTTCAGAAAGCCTTTGCTCCTGCTTTTCTCAGTGCTCCCTGGGTTGTTCCTCACCCCATATATTACTTTCCCAGTGCTCCCACATTTGCTTCTAGACCATCACAACCAGTGGCTTTGTTTCCCCTCTGGATGAGTGGCATGTGTTTGGGGATCATGGTGTTCCTAAACTACTGGGACATCAAGCTTGGGACAAATCCAAGAATTTATATAAATACTAGAGCTTTATTTTTGGCAATAGAATAAACATCAGTACTTGTAACTGAGGCATTTATGCCTCTCGTTTGTGTTCAGGACAAACAAATCATCTCCTGACTGTAAAGCCAATTACATTGTACCTTGTATTAGAACTGCTGTATGGTATAAGGACTCAAAAATCTGTACAGATTGTCTCATCAGGTGCAAGACTTCACTGCTATCACTACTTTATGATAAATGTGCTGATTTTGAGAGGAAAGTCTGCAAAGCATGCATGTGTAGGACAGAAACATGAATCATGTAAAGTGACTTCTAAATATTGTTGCTGGTTGCTGCAGTTCCCCAAATGTGGAAGTCAGAAAGGCCAAGCCTGTGCAGCAGCATTCATGCACTGGTAAGAGTAGGCTCTTGAGGTCAATAGAGATGTCATAAGTCCAGCTGAACGTCAGTGAACAGTGGAAGGGTTGTGATTCCATCTTTAGATGTGGGAATGCTCAAAGAATGAACTCCCTGTGTCAGTGACAGAGCTCTCCTCCAGACACACCCACGTGAGGGCTGGCACAAGGTTTGTGCCATCCACAGGCCTCTCTTATGGAGGCTGTGCAGAAACTCCAGCTGAGTCAAAACACACTTGTCAGTCACAGTGACACTGTCGGGGAGGGGACATTGGATAACCCTGCACTGTCTCCCTGTCTTGCTGTGTGTGTCCTTCAAGATCCTGATGCTGAACTGCAGAGGGGTGGCTCAGCAGTGGCTGAGCTGTGCTGACACCTCCTGCATCATGACTTTATTTAAAGGAGAGCTGAGCCAGTACAGCCAACAGTGAAGCCAAATAAGTTTGGTTCAGTTTTATCAAAACCCAGACAGAAGCTGTGTCTTTGCCTGGTTCTTCCCTTAGTAACAGTTTAGGATGGTCACTCATGTTCTGTCTAGACTGGGCAAGAACCATGTCAGCATGAGTGCTGTGGTAGTAACTGCACATCTGCATTGGCTGCATGGAGATCTTCACAGATTCACATGGAGATGTTTGCTGCTATTCAGAATTTCCTCTAGCTACCCGAGCATTGCAGAATTCTTGGTTTTTTAGCATATTTTGAGGAATTTTGATGCTGATTCCCAATCACTTTTGATTTGTGTCATCTAAAGCAGCTGTAAAATCAGATAGAGAAGAAGCTGGTAGGCTGAAGTGCTGAGGGAAAGGTTTTAACATATATACAAGGAAGCATGAAATACTGAGTCATTGACCCTTCCTGGGTCAGCAGAGCAAGCCTGAGATCCCAAAGTGTGGATGGAAGAGGAGAGCTGCAGATGATCCATCCTCCTCCTGTCAAACCCATCTCTGACAGAATGAACACACATTGCATCTCCCTGAATTACTGAATACCTCTGTAAATTCACCTTGAAACAGTGATAGTGATGCTAGAAAACTCAGAAATAGCTGGAGAGTTTAAATTCTTTGTACTGGATTAAGGAGGTTGAGATTGTTGGAAGACTGGTGGCATTTTATACTGCAGTGAACTAGTGACAAAGAGATGCCCATTAATCCACACCCATGTTTAATGACAAGTTACTTCATACAAAATAATCTCCATCTCTTTTTTTGTCTCATTAACTATTCTAACTGAATTGTGTTCTTCAGCTGCCTTTCAGGGACAGTCCAGAGCTGTGATTGTAACTCCAGCACCTTTAAAAAGAGAGGGGATTTTGACGCCAGCCACGTCTCAGTCTAATGTTGCAATTGCACCAGCTGGAATTGTCAGAGTAAGGAGAAGAAAACAAAAATTATGTATTTGTTGTCTAGGCCTGTTATTTGCAAGTAGTGAGAGCCATAATGTGCTCAGGCGGGTAACGAGTCCAGTAAATCATCTGTTACCCAACGTGTGCATCTGTGCATTCAGCATTGTGTTTGCTTATTTTTACTGTGGCCACTTTATGGGTTTGGAAGCACTTTATAGTCTTGACAGGCTCTGTCTCACTCGACAGTAAGATTCCAAGGAGGCCTGTATTCACAGTGCTGTGGATGGGGATGGCTTGTTCTCTAACTCTGCAGAAGCTGGAAGGAGCCCAGGAGCTCACCTTTCCACTGCCATATTGGAAAGCATGCCTTGGGGTGTGTGAGTGGGTTTTCCCAATGTGTTGTGTGCAGGAAGATGGAGATAGATTTTAGTGTATTATGCTGTTGATGTGTTGTAATACTGCCTTAAGTTATGAGAGGATACTGGTCTCCTGCCAGAAGCCTGACTTTGGTGCCTGCCAGTTCCTTATATATTAGCCCTTGTTTCATGTCATCAGATTGTTAATCATGTATTAATTTGCTACTTTTAGTGAAAGGCAAGGTAACAAATCTCTCTCTCTCTCTCTTTTTCTTTCTTAATCTCTCCCCCCACTTTCTCCTTTCTCTCACCCCTTCTCTCCCTCTGCCCCCCCACTGCCCCTCCTGCTCTCTCTTTCTCTCTGTTTTTCTCTGTGCTCTTTCTGTGCTGTTCCCAGGCTCCCGGGGTGACGGAGTTCCGTAGTAACATTCTGGTTGGTCCAGCACAGCGAGCACCAAGTAGTCAACAAAGCCAGCCCACAGTCTCACATCTCTTCCCTCCTAGTGTAGTCCAGGATGTGTTGGTGAAAGGAGAGCACATCCCTTCCCACTGTAGCAGTTCACAAGTTCCCTCACCTACACCTAGTAAGTTAGAAAGCTGTAAGCATTCTCTCCTCTGCATGTGGAAGTGTGTTTCTGTTGGGTAGGCAAGGTGTAAATGGGCCTTGAGGATCCCTAGATAATTTTTGAAGGAAAAGCTTTTCAGGTCCTTCTGCCCCACAGCTTGCAGCTTTTGTCTTAAATGACTGTGCAGCATCCCCACAAATTGTGATTTTATGCTTCCTGTAAGTGGCTCCTTTCTAAAAGGATGTGCTGTTGTAATCAGCAAGAAATGAGAGGCATCTGTGTAGCAAGTGCTGAACAGGTTTGTGGTTGAGTGTCATAGCTCTGATTTTGGCTGGAGGATCTCAGACACAATCCTTGTAGGTAAGTGCAAAGACTCCTTTTGCATGTGCATCGACAGAGTGTTCCCTGGGCTGTTCTGGTGGTAAGTGGTTTGTAAGAGTCACCATCATGTCCCAGGCCTTTGGAGACAAATGGGGGAGCCCAGCAGGACAGTGGAGTTCACAGCCTGTGCATCCAACATGCCTTTGCTGAAATATGTGTGTGTGAAAGGACTGTTACATCTTGCTATTCAGGATGTGTCATGTGACATGCTATCCTAAGCTTTCCCAGCAGTCCTGATGTTTTCTAGCATGTGGTTGCTGCATCAAACAATGTAATCTGGTTGCTGACTGCATTTCAGTTCAGTTCTTTGTAGAAACTTCTCAGCAGTTAGATTTGCTACAGAGAATTGTTTATTAATGTGTCTTGTGTTTTTTCCTTTATAAAGGCCGTGACTGTCAGAATTCAGGCCAGGCTTCCCCCTGCACCTCTGAGCAGAGCCCCAGTCCACAATCTCCTCAGAACAGCTGCTCAGGAAAACCTGCCACTGACCCTACTATGGCTGCATTTAAGGTATGTGTCCCTTCCTTTGAAGGGCTTTTCTTCTTTGCCTTCCTAACTTCTTTTCTGTCCTGGTTGTCTGAGCATGGACTAGGGAAAGTTGTGCTTCAGGACAGCAGCATATTTGTGTATTGGGCTTAGCTTGCTGCTGCAGCTGTGCAATCCAAAATGTCAGACTCCAATCTGCTCCTCAGGGATGTGTCACCAGAGGTGCCAAGCTTAGCTGTACCTCTGCAGGTCCTGCTGTGGCTCTCAGGAGTGTTGTGACAGGTGTCACTTGGTCAAAGGTTTAGTGTTCTAAACCGTGGCTTTTTGCCATTGTTCTGTTGGGCTCTTCAGTCTGCCAGGCTCTGGGCATCACTGGAGAGGAAGTTCTTGACCTGCTGAGTTACTTACGTGTCTCCAGTGATGCTGTGCTGCTCCACAGAGGAGCAGCTCCACAGACTCTCCAAGTTACACCTGTAAGACCCTTTGAGGATTACTGTGGTAAGAACTCAGTGATCTAGAGATAGCTCTGGTTGTACCTCACACACAAGCTGACCTTGTCAGAACACTTTCTGTGGTGGCAAAAGAAACTTCTCCACAAAAATCCCCTTCAGAACAATCAGCTGTAACCTTCTCATTCATTCTCTTGTGGAAGGGAACGTTACTTCACTGTTTTGGAAGTGCCAGTCCCCTTCTGGCTTCTCTAGCTTTGTGTACCCCATGAGTTGATGGCAGTTTGGTTACTCTAAGGCAGAAAGGTAACTTTAACACCTGCAGCCTGTGACTATACTCAGGTCTAGATCTGTTGCAGAGGGCAGTCAGAACTGCTCCTTGCTGACCATGCTGCAAGTTACTCATATGAGTTGGCAGGGATTTGCTTGGCATGAAAGCTCACAAGCACTGGATGCAGCCTGTTCTGCTGCTGGAGAGTAAGGGAACACATTAGTAGGGCTGGCAGATGGTAGAAAAGTGGTCACTAGATGGAACAGCAAGGACATGGGTATGAAATAAGCTTTACAGCCATGTAAACACCTGCTCTGACAGGAATTGCTTTGGGTATGTAACTCTTTTGTAAGACAAGAGAGAAACATTTATATTTGCCAGGCTCCAGATGTGTGTGCTTTTGTTCCTCTGTATTGTTTGTTAGATTAAACAGTTCTGCATTGCTAGGTAACGTGGTTATTTCAGTTTGGCAAAGCATAGAGAGCACTGGAAACTCAGTTCTGCTCATGAACCTGCATTTGGACAACCACTCCACAGCTTTATTACATTGCTTTCCTCCATTATAACGTGGGGTTATGGTGAGCTGCTGCCAGAAAGCCTCACTCTGCCAGGAATGTGTTCTCAAAGTGCAAATTCAGTTAAAGTTTCTTCATCCCAGGTTTCCTGTGGCAGACTCCCAGGAAAAAGCAGTGAGTGGTGCAGCAATAGGAACAACTCAGGGGGTCTCAGAACAAAGAAATCCCTGGGCTGTGACACAGCTGTGGTCTCTGCACCTCCTTCACACACCTCTGTGTGGAGTGGGGATTTTTGGAGTCATATCTGGAGTAGTTTTGTTCCTTCCTGGATCCTTTCTGTGTGTCCCTGCTGTGGCTGTGACTCGTGTAGCCATCCCAGGGGTGATCCCTGGCTGTTGCAGGCTCCAGCTGAGCTGGGCAGGAGCCACAGGGCGGCGGTGTGGCCCCAGCTTTGGGCAGGGATCCGCCGCCTGCTCCTTTGTCCACAGCAGCTCAGAGGCCTTGGAATGATCTGGCATTCCCAGTTCCAGGGCAAAAACTAAAGCTCCTTTTATAGCTTGGAAAGTCCTTTCTGTGGTCATCAGCCTTGGCAGCTCCTGTCAGTGGTTTATGCAGCTCCCCAGCCCTGGGATCCAGGGGCTGCAGGATCCTCCTGTGTCTAAAAATTCCTGCCAGTTGCTTTCTTTGTTACTGATTGCGAGGTATTTCTATCACAGGCTGGACCAATTCTTGGTCTACTGATCTTTGTTCTTTTGTTAATATAAATCCTAAATATTTTACTTCCTGATGACAGAGCTGAAGCTTAGAAAGAGGTGTAGGGTGACCTTTTCTTTCTGCTAAAGCACTGCACAAACAAATAATATCTTTCAAAACTTTGTGTGCCTTGCTGGCAAGTAACAAATCATATGTATACTATACAAGTTAGAACCTCCAGGTAATGTAGTATCTTTCAATTTTCTCCTTGCCATCCTGGCATATGATGCTTAAAATAGTTGTAGGTGTCAGAGGTGAGTTGGTCCACAAAGACACTGTCAATTCATTATTAAGATTCTTGAGAGTTATTCCAGGGGAAACTTTGAATGCTAACAAATCAACAAAAATGATACTGAATTTGAGCTGAAATAGTCATAGCAGTAGAACAGTAAAGGAGAGCAGCATAGACTAAGCTGATTTTATTTATGCAGAATCGAAGGATGAAGCATCTTTCAGAACAAAAACGAAGGCTTAATATCAAGATTGGTTTCAGTGCTCTGAACAGCTTGGTGTCAGCCAACTGCAAGTTGGTAAGTACTGCAGCAGCACTTACAGTTTAATGGGGAATGTAAGAAAGAGCCATTCTAAAAGTCTTTTTAATAAATGTAATCATTTCACTGCTGAGCAGTCAGCTGAGCACAGCTGAATACACACTGCTGGAACACAGCAGTGAGCAGAGGTGGAATGGAAAAGCTCAGGGAAATTCCTTACAGAGAAAAAAAAATCCCAACTGATTTTTCATTGTCAAATTACTTTGTCCAAACCAAGACCTTACTCTGGCTACGCTAGTTAACTTAGTTCACTAGATTGAAATACAGATATATCTGCACAACAAAGTTCTTAATGACCTTTAAATACCAGGAGCTTAGAAACATGGAAAGTATGCAAGCTTTTTGTGCAGCAGATTCCTTTGTTTATATAATTTTAATAGTTTAAGAAATTTAGGAGATATGTTGTCAGAATTTAATTTCCTGACTTGAATAGCTTATTTTGAAAGGAAGTCCTTTTTGAAAACTCAGCTTTACTGAAATTTCTGGTTATTTTATTTCTCAAGTACAGATTTTTAATTGGTTTCCTCCAAGCTGAAAAGTATTATTATCTGTCTCCTTTGGTGGGTCCTTCTGTTTAGTAACCTCAGGTTTCCCAAACTAAATAATTTATGTTACCAACTTCAAGCAGCACTTCTACCAGCACTATAAATCTGTCTGGAGATGTAGCACATCCTTCAGTACTTAAGTAAGAACTGTAAATATTTTTAAGAGGACAGATAATGAAACAAAACATTTTAAATTATTAAAATACTTATTTCAACAAAGTAGCAGAAATGTAATTTATGGAAGAAAACAACCCCTGCAGCCACATTTCCTTGCACTGGAGTGCGAGGAGGATTCAGAGAAATGCAGAGTTGAGTACCTGAAGTGTTTTGCTCTGCCTGACCCTGTGCTTTTACACACAGTGAAGGAAAATTAAGAGGTGCTGGAGTGCAGGTTAGGAGGACAAGCTCACCGTGAGCCTCAGGCTGTTGTGTGTCTGTGTTTGGCCTAGGTCAGCCATGCCAGCACGCTGCAGAAAACAGTGGAATACATCGCCAAGCTGCAGCAGGAGAGGGCACAGATGCAGGAGGAAACCAGGCGCCTCCGGGAGGAAATCGAGGAGCTGAACGCCACCATCCTGTGAGAACGGGGATCTTCCAGGGATGGAGCAGCAGCTTCAGTGGTGCCTGGGCCAAACAGCAGGGAGGGTGTGCTCGGTGGCACAGCAGGGAGCAGATGGGTGTGGGACAGAGCAGAGCTGCTGCCAGCTCTGAGCTCCAGGCGTGGGATGGGCACTGGTGCAAACTGTGGGGATTTTCAGCGAGCTCTGAGCATGGAATGCACAACAGTGACAGCATCAGGGAGGATGTGTCAGGTCAGAATAGTTCTGAGAAGTCAGCGAGGATGTTTTTATAAAGCTTGTTGATGACTGAACTCACTCTTCACAATGGCTTGCTACAGTTTTTTTCCAAATGCTGTCAGTTTTTATAGAAAATTGTGATTGAGTACATTAAGACAGAGAATTTGGGTTCCAGAAGTTTGCCACTAGCTGAACATAACTGTGATAAATCACTTCACTTTCCCAGTGGCTCAGTTTGCTCTGTGGGCTTATGATTATGTGCTATTGCAAAACACGTTGGGAACTGCAGTGGCTCTACTTCCATCTCCAGAAGTTGTAGGCTTAGGCATGATGCTGGAATTAGCAGCAAATCAAAATCTTTTTATTTTTCTTACAAAATACAATGAAGTCTGCTTGGTTTTATTTTAAATTGATCTGTTTCATTAGAACCTCAATTACATCTTCTTCTGTAACATTGCTTTAGGAGTAACTGTAAATTTTTCCTTGACTCCTACTGTGCCTTGTCCCTAATGGAGGCCCAAAATCACTTTGTTCTACATTATACTTTGTTTTCAGTTTTGTTATTTGTAACCAGAGGTGCTTGTAGCAGCTTGATAAATTGCTTTGCTACATGAATATAGACAAAATTGTTGGGGAAACAATTTTTACTCCTGACTGGAGCAGTTAAACTCTGGGGGGATCTTGCATTGGGAAGCCCCTCCACTGGAGATACCAGGAATTCAAACTTTTCTCCTGCTGCAGTTTAGTCTGGAAGAGAAATGTGTCCTTTTTGGTGGGATTCTGACCTCCAAACATCTTTTCAGTTCTTGCCAGCAGCAGCTCCCTGCTACCGGGGTTCCCGTAACGCGGCAGAGGTTTGACCACATGAGGAGATTGTTTGATGAGTTTGATGAGTACGTGAGAAGCAGGACCCTGCAGAACTGGAAGTTTTGGATTGTATCCTTTTATACCAACCTGGTGAACTCAGCCTTTGGTACTGCTACTTCTAGAGCCAAGAACTTGGGGTTCTGATGCAGTGACTTGAAGCCAAGTTCCTTAAATAGCAAATGTCCTCAGTTTTCATCATGTGTGTGGATGTGGATTCTTGCAGAACTTGTTCACCTCAACGTGGAGGAGGTAACTGGAAAATAAAATGCAATGCAGAGGCAAGATTTTCTTGCTAGGTTATTGTACTGCAAGAAATCTTCTGTGGACTCTGTTATAATTGCAGCTCTGGTTGTCTTTTGGGAAATGTACATAGACAACAGCAAAGATTTCAGGGGAAAAAAATTAGTTACTGGAGCTGTTCAAGAACTTGCACATTGCCCTTTTGTTTTTTCATCTTCAGGTCAGTGTAGAGGAATGTTGCAAAATATAGTGAATATCACTAGGAACTAAGGTTCAATTTTTTCCCCAGTCTTAGTGTTACAGATTTGAAAATACAATTATTTAAACATTGCAATCCCTCTGGCAGTTGAAGTCCATTTAGAAGTCCAGTGTTTTTTCTGCTGTAACCTTTCCCATAGAATGTTTTGAACTCCCCCTTTGTTGTCTCCCTTGACATTTGATGGTTTGCAGTTCAGCATTATTATTAAGCCATTGTTTGAGTCCTTCAATGGGATGGTTTCCACTACAAGCTTTAAAGATCTGAATGAAACTGCACTGGCCTGGTTGGATCAGCACTGTTCTCTTCCTGTTCTGAGGCCAAGTAAGTAAAGTTCCATCCAGCAGCTCTTCAGATCATAGAAAGTACAATATAACAGTGTTTCTTAGAAGTCAGAGGATGGCAAAGAAAGCACATGATGCTGAATGTGACTTTTGCTTCCTTTTTGTTAGCTCAGTGAAAAAATAAGAACCTCTTCTGACTGTGAAGACAGAAAAAAAAAAAGTCGAATATACTAAATTTAAACAGTCTTTAACTACATTTCAATTTCAAAAGCTTGGCTCTAGTTGAAGCACGTTTGGCAGTGTGATTTATGCCATAATGAGGGAAGACCTCTGAGATTTGTATTCAGCTCTGGAGTGACCTTCTGTTCGGGCATCATTGCTCGAATCTTTCCCTCTTGCCTTTCAGCAAGTATTTAATTTACGTTTATAGCTGTCAAGGGGTGCTCTCTTTTGTAGAAGAAAGATCAGTCAGATTAAAAGCTTTTCCTGATGCTTCCCTGCCTTTTTTTCTTTTTTTTTTTCCAACAGTGGTGCTGAACACCCTGCGGCACCTGAGCAGGAACACGTCGATCCTGTCGGACCCGTCGCAGCTGCCGGAGCAGGCGCGGGAGGCCGTGACGAAGGTGAACAAGAGAGCTGGGGAGACCTAACAACCAAAGACACTGAGGTGCTTGTCCCAGGGGTGGAGAACCCGCCAGGCCCTGCCTGCCAGGCTCCTCCAGTCAGTGCACTTTAGAAAGGATTCTCTCCATCACCAGAGACGCTGTTGAGGGCGTCGTCCTGGCCCTGCCTCGCGGCGCGGCGCAGGCGGCGCGGCGTCGTCAGAACGTTTGGGTTCCTCTCCAGTGCTGTGCTGTGTGCTCTGTCACGTGAGAAAAAAAAACACCAAGCTCAGGTAAACTCAGCAGGTTTGAGCCCTGCAGGCAGCAATAGATCACCATCAATGCATCCTTATGCAAACTAATGAAACACCCTCAGTTCTCCGAAGTGTAAATCCTGTACGTCAAGGAATGTGCTCTTCAAGGGGGAAAAAAAAAATACTTCTGATTTCATGAAGCAAAACGTGCTTTTTATTTTGTTTTCTGGGATTCAGTTCCGTGTGTTTTACTTGAATAGTGAAAATTATTAAACAGGATCATATAAAAAACCAAAGGAGAAGAAAAATCCATCAGTGATGTCAACTCGTGGCAAAAATACTAGAATTAAAATCTCAGGCTGTGTTTTGTGTATTTTTATTTGAATGAGTGTATCATTGCATTTGATCAGTTTCAAGACGTGCTTTATTTTCTGGTAAATAAAGTAGCTGATTTTTATTTTTTTTTATACAGCCATTGCAAGGGAGTAGCAGATTGTGCAGTAAGTGCAAGAAAGCAGTTTTAGATTGTATAAATTCTGCAATTAGGATAAATACATGGATTTTGTATCAGTTTAATCAGTGAACTGTTTTCTTGCACTCTACACAGTTCAGCTGCCATCCTCACAAAATGTGCACATATAAAACACATCCATAGGTAAATGTAGTAGCACTTCAGAGACAAGAATTGAGTTTGTAATGTTAAAAAATTGACCTTTTTTATTATCTCAGAAGCTGTATCAAACCACACAGACTTGCAGTCAATTCTTTGCTTCTTTGTCTTTTTTTGCTTCTTCTTTTTGCCTTCTGTCTGAAAAACCTGAAGGACTTTGCTAGACCTGATCTGTATGGCAAGGTTACATTCAACACAAACTATAAAACATGTAAAAATAAGTTTAAAACTCAAAATACTGCATAATATTTTTCAGTGACAATCTCAGCACCTACTGTGCTCTGCTGCAGGTAAACTGAGTCCCGTTCCAGCAGTGATTGTCCATCCTGAGACTGCATTGGGATGTTCATTCCAGCTGGTTGTTCACAGTTGGGATGATCCCATGACCCTTGTAATTCCACTCACAGCTTGATCCTGATTGTTCAGAGCTATGCAAACAGTGGGAACACTTCCCTTGAGCAGTTTCTTCCAGTTCCAGGAGCAGGCTGGAGGTGCTGTGCAGCCTGTCACAGTGAGAAAGTGAGGAATAACTGGAGCACTCTGAAATGGGCTCAGTGGGTTCTCCTTGGGGAAAGGAGCTTTTCTCAGCTTTGTCCCCAACCTCCTCCACTTGGTGAGCCAAAGTTTGGGAGGAAACAACAGGCCTGGGGGGTAGGGCTGAGCACAGGAGGTGGTTTTGTTCTTGTTTCTCCCTTGTCCTGAGTTTTTGCAGCTGATGGTTTCCTTGCAGAGTTCCTTGTGTGAGAGCAGCACTGTAGCAAGGACAAGGCACAAAAGGTGAGCCTCTGCCTGCATGGAGGGACTGAGGGCTGAAGGGGAAGGCAGAATGGCACATTTTGTACCAACACACCTTCCTGTAGCTGTGCAGGCAGATGGGGAAATGCTTTTCACTTTTTTCTTTTTTTTATGGTAGATTTGACATATAATTTGAAGTTTGTGGCACATGTGAAAACCTGTGTCCCTGTGACAGAAGCAACAAATTTCCAAGTCTCAGCCAAGGAATAGTGTGCAAAGGTTGTCATAGTAATTGAAGAGTGAGTAGATTTTCTGGAGAGAACCATTCCTAGATCTTTCATAATGTTGTAATCAATTAAGCAATATTCTTTTGGATACATCTGGATAAGAAATGTTGAATAAGTAAGTCCTTTTTTAAATCAGTGCTTTCAATCCTCTCATTTTTATCATAGTTGTGAATTTGACTCCAGTAAAATCATTTTACACTGTGATGAACTGGGGACGTCCCTTATGTCCTTCCCTTGGGCTGCTCTCACTGTTTGTGTATTAAAAATGTCTGAGTTTGTAGGAAGAAAGCAGAAGGCATATTGTCCAAGAGCTGGTGTTTTTGCTGACCTTTTCAGATGAGCAGATCCTGTGATGCCTGCCCTGCTTGTCAGCAGTGATGGTGTGTGATTTTTACCATTTCTGGTATCGATGACGTGGCAGTTTTGTCCCAACAAGCACAGTGCAGTGCAATCATCCTTCAGGGCCCAGGGAGATCTGAGGACTCCAACCTCAACATCCCATATCTCACTGCATGGACTGGAAACTGAGAGCAACCTTAAAGGAACAGGGAGGGGTAATTTACCTGAACTGCAAAAAACTTTGTCCATTCACGGTTTTGATGTGGATGGAAAACTCATCCATCAGATTGCACTGTGAACAATTGGAGGGAAATTGCTTGTTTAACAAATTGTGGTGCAGAAACAAACTCAAAGCACTATTAAAAAACTACAAATCTTAAAGAGAAAAAAATTAAATGTTGCTTACTTAGGCAAGAGTGTAGGAGGGAGGAAAGGAAAAGTGAAAAGATACTTTCCACTAGTGCAATTCCTAGAAATGATGTGACTGCTCTCTGAAGCAGTGATTCAATATGTTCTTGTCACCCTGTTACTGCAGATCAGAATTCTTTTATCAGTCAGCCTTGTGAGGAGAGTGATTTCACTTCATTTGGAAACAGGAGGAAAAAAGCTGGTTTATGTCTCACATCTGAACAGTAGAGCCACTAAAGATTGGTATGGAAAGAGATGGACCACGTATGTATTAGTTCCTGCATAGTTTTCCACTTTTATTTATGTTTAAACACCTTAGTCTGTCTTTCTTACCCGTGGTGGAATTTAAATACTTTATTTTTTTCAAAGTTTGGTAACATTTTCTCTTGTAATTTAAGCACTCTGATTTCCTCAGTGTCACCAAAGTAAGCAAGCCAAACACACAGTGCCTATAGTCTGCACAGAATTGCAGGTGCTGCACATCTGTCTGGTGCTAAACTTTTGGAGAACCCCCCCATATAACTGAATACAGGTTGTATTCTGTCAAATCCAACATATTTCACTCAGTAAAGGAGTGGCTAAATAACTTATTTATGGCCTGTGATATGCACAAAGTCAAACTGGGATTGTCTGCTGGTTCCTTCTGACCTCAGATTGCATTAATTGGTATATTGTAGATGGCCCCACCCCAAACACAAGTTCTGGAGAATTTGGGCATTATCTGATGTAGTTTTTAGTTTGTATTGTAGTTACTGCCTCCTTCTAGCAGGAGGAATGAGAGGTAAAGGTCCAGGAGCAAACTGGAATTGAAGGAATTGCTGAGGAGTTGGATCAGAGACAAATGCACACTTCACCAGGACAGTCTGATCTCTGCACAAAACCAAAGGATTCGTGGTTAAATACCATTTGACCTGACTGGAATGTTCTTCCATGCTCCTCTAGACCCCTGGGGAAGGCTTCCTTGAAGGAGGGAGCTCACAGAATGTTTCCATCTGTGCCTTAGATCTTGGTGTCGTGTGCATTTGATGAATGATAAGTCATCCATTGTTCCCCACAGAATGATGCTCTGTGGAAAATTCAGCGAATGGAGGAAGTGGGGCTTCCCTGGCTTTTTTAGAGGGTTTTATCTCTGTGGTGTTACTGTGACCCTTTCAGACTGAGGTTGTGAGTAACTGTGTCTATGTTTGGAAAAAAATTGCATCTTTCCTGCTGAATCCACCCCTCTCCACTGCCATGTGCAGGAACACATGGACAAAACCTCTGCTCTGATAAACCCAGGGAACAGGCAAGGGCTTAAACCTCTAAATCTGAAATGGCTTGAAAAGTCAAAGGGCTGTCAAATGTATTGAAAAACTGCATCCCTTTGTATCTTCAGGTTTTTTTGACTTTCCTCTGTGTGTGTGTTTGTGTTCACATGTGGTAGAAGGGACAGGGACAGGTTAATTTAATTTTGTTTGCTTTTAAAGCCCAAAACTCCTGAAAAGCAGTTTGAGAGCCAGAGAGGGAAGCTCACTGCAGAAATGTTCAGTAAGATAATGCTTATTTAAAGGCTGTTTCACTCTCTGTTTCTGGAGTGAATAATTCTTGTCTTGATGTTGCCAGCTAGAGAGTACTGCTGAAAATTGAATGATTTTTTCACTGTTTTCTTATTTTTCTTTCTATTTTTTGGTTCCTTTCCGCTTTTATTGCACAGAAAACCACCAAAAATCAGAAGGCTGATGATATCCAGTTCAGGTTCTTTAGGAATTCAGTCACACCAGTCTGGAGGACTACAGACAATTATCGATAACTTTTAGGAGTTTTTTAAATTAGGTGAGGTATCAGGAGTTTTTCTATTACTCCTCAATTTATACACTTGAGTTTCAATGGAGATTAATTGTTTTGGATTTTTTTTCTCTTAGAGAACCCCAATATTTTTCCCATAACACCAGTTAAAGCTCTAGTTTTCTTTGGCTTCATTCTTGGTTGGATTTTTCTGCTCGTTTACTATGTTAGAGCAGAAGTGGTAGAACCAAACTGTAGCTTTATCTGTAAAACTTGAGTTCTTCAGTTACAATTACAGTAACTTCAGTTACAATGAAACACACCTTAGGTATATAATGGAATTAATTTCTAGCCATTGTGTGAACACTTTATATCTGAGCTTTTCCAACATGAATAAGGTTTTCAGTCAAAAGATACCAACGTTACGAGCAAGTAACAATACAATGAATAAATAGATTGTTTTCTTCTTCTAACCTTGTATTTAAATGTGTTTTAAGTGAATGGAATTCATTCTTGTTAAGAAAAAAGGCAAAAAAAAAAAAAGCTTGCAGGTATGAGGACTTCAGGTTGTGCTCTTGCTTTGCTTAGGTTTCCTGTTCTGTTGCATGACAACTTCTGTTGTGCTGTTGATATGTAGCACTTTTCAGTAGGTCTGTTAAATTGTGCAATGCATTTTTTTATATTTACAACCAAAACAATAAAGGATATTTTTTGGAAGAAATTGGTTGTAATGCCTTTGTTTTCTGACTGGAGGTGGGGAAATGGTAAGTAGAATTATTCCTGGACCAGAGCTGGCACCTGGCATCCTTTTTGCAGCTCTAAAACATGGTAAGAGCTCATTTCCCTGTGGACAGTGCTGGAGTTACCTTTGGATCTGTGTGTTTGGCATTCCCAGAGAAGGGTTTTGTATCTATGGAGTTGCTGAAATTTGGACTCCTTTTGGGATTGATATTGGTGTTAGGCACTGAGCTACTTAAGTCCATTAAAAAAATGAAATTAATAAAACTGCCTTTAATGACTGATTTTTGTTTTTCCCTGGTAGGACACTCCAGCTCTCTGTGCTTCTTCAGTTGTCACCTCTCTGGCATTTTGGATTTTCTTGCCTAGTGGAAGCAGCAGTGAGGCTCTAGTTGAAGTGAAAGGTAATAGAAGAGTGAAAAGAAGGATTTTATTTTAAAATCACAGTGCAAGAGTTTGTGCTGGTAGATGTTATCCTTGTGATGGGTGCCTTTGACATGGTTTTTCTGATGAGAGCTCCTGGTGAGTCAGGCTGCGGTTCCAGGAGGTACAGCAGGGCTCAAAACCCCTGCATTTAATTCTTCAGAAATCACAAGCTTAATCTCACATCAAACATTTTGGTGGAAGTGTAGAGTAGTGTTATTTCAACAGTGATAAACCAACTCTTCAGCCTGCCTTCACTTTTGACCAAGCACTACAAATGCCAGAGTTACTGCAGCAGTGGTATCAGAGCTCTCTGGGAGGAAGCTGTGGCTGCAGAGCACTGTTTCTGTACTACTCATTTAGTGGTGATTTCAGGGAGGCTGCTGTAACTTCAGCTGAGGTGCCAAAAGGGTTTGTGAAGTGGTTTCTTTTTGTGGCTGGCTCTGCTAATCCTTGAACACTGCCAAAAGTGGATCTACACTTGCTTTGTGGAAGTGGTGCCAGATGAAATCACTGCTGTAAGGGAATTGGCCCTTCAGTGGGCACACAGCTCAGGGCTCTCTTTATATCTAAAATAATGGAATGCTCACTAGATTTTTATTTATTTATTTTAACCTATCTTTGCCCTCAGGAATTAATTTCTGCCTATTCTCATCCCTGGAGCATTTTCTCCAGGAAATGGCCAGACAAGGAATGGTTTTTGGGTGTTGGGGAAGTTCCCTGTGTGCCCCTGTTGTCATCAGAGAGATGTTTAACATGTTCCTGTTTCAAGGTATGTGTGTCACACCTCCAGTGCCTTTCCACCACCAAATGGAAACAAACCCACGAAAGATGAGACTCATCACATGCCTGGATCCTGCTGCTGCCCTTCTGACACTCCTTACAGAGCCCCTCTGTGGCTCCTCCATCCAAACTCTCTGTCCCTCATAGGCCTCGAAATCTTTGTTTTCAGCCAGGATAAATGGGTAGCTGTAAGTCAGGAGGTCTTTGCTGGTGACCAGATCAGGATCACAGCAGAGATGCTCCCTGTGGCACAGGTGTATCCTCCAGCTTGCAGCCCTCCAGGGCTGGGGAGGATTGACCTGAGCCCTGGTAGCCCTGCACCAGGAAGGCCACAGGGCTGCGGGTGTTGTCTCACTCTCCTGCCTGGGGCTGGTGCCTTTTCCTCTCAGCTGTGACCAGGCTGAGTCTTCACCCCCGGGGGAAGAACAGCTCTTCTTTCTCAGGTAGCTCTTCCCGCGATGTGAGTTTGGACAGACCACGTGGCTCACTTTGACATGTTGTTAGCGCTGCTGAGGAATCATTTCCCTTTCTAAGGAAAACACTTGTTGAGCTATTTATCCATTAAGAAGGCGAAACAAAAGCCGTGCATGGGAGAGGAAACCACAGGGAGTGGCCCTGTATAATCCTCTGGTTCAGCAAGGCCCAAGTGGTTTGTGTCAGTGTTCACAGTGGTGATGTTTAAGCCCTGGGGATGTGACTGTTCTCCTTGGAGTGGTTTGCTGACCCCACCTGAAAAGGTCAGGCAGGCGTTGCTTCAGCCTTGGGGGTAAGCACATCCCCAGCAGTGATTTTTTTCCAACTGCTCTTCTCTTTCTATTAAAAATGAGGGCTATGAGATTGGAATTTTACCTTCTTCATGTCACCACTATGTGACATCTCCACAGTTGTGTCTGAAATGGGGCCTGTTTTGGAGGAATTCTTCCCCTGGCTCCAGCAAGGAGCTTGGTCCCTCTGTCCCTCTTGGGAAACTTGAGTGCTTTCCTAGGATCCTCCCATCAGACTTTTGGGGAAGTGGCAGTGTAACTCAGCTGGTACCAAACCCACTTTTCCTGGAGAAGTCTGAGCAGAACAGGGTCAGTGCAAAATACATTGTAAAAAAAGAATTAATAAAAAGAGAATCCAGCAATATTTATTTTATTTAATATTTTAATTAAGTTCCAGTTTCTATCCAAAGGTGATAACAGGAAATGTGTAAAACAATTCATCTGCTAAGTAGCAAATATTTCCCCTTCAGTATTAACATATAATAGTTTTAAATATGAATAAATAAATATATATTAACTAATTGCTTAGATTAAAAAAAAGTTCTATAAATTAATAAATAAAATTTACTAGTAAAGAAAGAAGTACAAGATGAGCCTACTGACAATCAACTTCTATTTTGAAAAATAACTGCAAGATAAAAATATAAATAACATTAAAATTACTGAAATTACACTGTCCTGATTGCTTATATATGTCAGTGTTGGCTAATTAAATTATTTTGACTCACATTATTCCATTTTTATAAGACAGTATAAATAGTTTTATAATAAATACAATCAATAACTTAACACAGTCATCCTTTAAATATTAAATTAAACTAGATTACATAGTTATAGAGAATAGCAAGTACATTATCAATGTTGATCAAACTGATCCCATAACCCCTGACAGGTCACATTTAACCAACTCTCCAGCATATTCAAGTTATTTTTCCATCCTGGCCTATCAAACTGCTGCTTCAGAGTACAGGTTTGCTGTAAGCTGCATGATGTCCTTATACTTCTCCAACACCAACCAGATGCAATTTTTTCTCTCTGCCAGGCTCAAGGCCTGGACCTGGGCCTGCAGCTGGGGCAGGTCCTGGCTCCTGCAGGTGTAGAAGTCAATGCCCTGGCTCAGCGTGGTGTTCAGCTGGTTGAGGTTGGCCTTGAGCTCGTCTTTGGAGCTCTTGGGGCACAGGGATTTGATGGTACCTTCCAGGGCCTTCAGGGAGCTGTAGATGTGGTGCAAAGCACTGCAGTTTGCCTGGAAAGCTGCACATTGGGGTATTCTGTCTGCCAGCTCTCTGGCTTTGGACAGGACCATCTGGGGCTTTGGTTGGGGCATTGCAGAGGTACAGTTGTTCTGTAGGGAAGGAGGAGGAGAGAGAAATTGTTAATGCTTTGGTTTCCCTTTCTCATTTGTGTACCCACTTGTGGGGTTTTTGGTTGTGGTTCAACTGCTGTATTAACACCTCCATCCCTCTGAGCAAGCAGGCATTGCACAGAGTGTGCAATTCCTCTCCCCATGCCTTGCCTTGGTTCTCAGCTTTTCTAAACCTTGAGTTCTATTCTTTGCTCTAAGGGCAAAATTTACCTGTTCCAGAGATCTGGTTTGGCCTGTGTGTGTTTTCAGCTGTTTTGGCAGAGATGGTTTTGATTTCAAGAATGAATTCAGAGGAAAAGTCAATGTTGATTTTTATCAATATACCCTTGGGAACACCATCCCAGGAACTGAACTTTGAGGCATTGACACCTGGGTTCAGTGAACATTTTACCTTCCTAAGGAAAGGATGGGTGAGCAGGATTTTTGCCAGAAGTGCTCAAGCACTGAAATGCAAAGCAATTCTCAGCAAGTTTCCAATGATCTGACTAAATCCCTGCATGAAGATGCCCAACTCAGGAGACTGAGAAGGAACACAGGAAGATCCCAGCTGGCAATGAGCTGAGGCAGAGTCACCCAAGCTCTCTGCACTGCCCTTGCTCCAACTACCCTGAAACAGCACAATGAACACTTTCCTTCTTGCATGGAATACAGGGAAGAGACCACCTTAGGTTTTAACCCAAATACTTCTTTTCTGCTGGTCTTTCTAGTGTTTTGTAATATTTCAAGAGATTTCTCCACAGACATAGACATGGAAAATGGTTCACTTACATAGAACTCAAACAACTTATCCGCTTTCTGTTGTATTACTAATGCAAAGGTTGGGATCTCTGTAGTGAAATGATTCTGCCTCTCTCCTGTAGTCACTTTGCATTCTGGTGTCTTTGTCGGTGCCATGGAGCCAAAAGGAACGACTAAACAGAAGAGGAAGACTGCAAACCTGTTGATATCTGCATTTAGATGAAGAGAGGAAACGAAAAGGAAAGAAAGAATCCAACAATTAGTCTCAATCTTCTGCAGAGATTTTTGCAAATGTTAACAGTTTTGTGCAGCGTGATACATTTTGAAAGCATGAAGTGGCTGATCATCAATCAGGGCAACCTTACAGCCTGTAGCAAAGGTAAATCACACCCACCTGCTCTGCATTCCATGGCGGGATGGGACAGCAGTGGCTTGGCTGGGAGCTGGTGTTGGAGCTGCTTGTGGAGCTTCTGCTGCCTGGAGTGCTGTGGATGGGGCCAGCCAGGCTGTATTTAAGAGCCACGGTCCTGCGTCAGTGGCTCTCCCACAGTATTTTTTTTTTCTTTTTGCCCGTGATAATTCGGGTTTTTTGATTACATCAAAAGTTGATTCAGATGTGTCTTCACTGATTGTGATCTATGTGCAGTTTCAAAGTGACAGAGGGTGTCCTGTGTCATCTCTGACTAGGAACTTGGGATACTTGGCTTGGCCATCCCATCCAAATCCTTGGGCTCTCCAAGGTGTGGGATTTAGAGCATAAACTCTTGTTTTTTTTATAAAGATGGTTGGGAGCACATTACTGCTGCCCAAAGCCATTGCTTCTCCTGCAGAGTGGAGAAGACAGGGCCAATGCAGGGAATGAAGAAGGCTTGTGTGCAAGGTAGGTCAGGCCTCCAGTTCCATGTATAAATCCTTTTGCTGGATGCCTGAAAGACCCCGTTCCCAAGGGATGCTCAGGATCTCCCCTCCCCATCCCTGTCACCCATCTCTCCAACTCCCCTGAGGCTGTTTTCTGCTTCCAGTAGCCAAATGCAGGAAATTCTCCTACACACCAAAACAGAGAATAGGTGCTAAATAACAGCAAGGAAGAGATGAGTTACCATGGCCTGTGGAAAGGACAGTTCTGACAGACACTTTTTTTTTTTGAGGATTTTATTATTATTTGGTGAGGAAATAGAGAGAAAGAGAGATGTGTGAGGCAGAATGGTGATCTTGGAGTGTTTCTTGTTTGGAAGCACCAAACCTGCAGAGGTGCAGTTGGTCAGTGGCCCACGGAAGATCTGTGGAAGGTGCAGGAGCTTGTACATAAAAGATGACTTTGGGCACAGCCAGCCCCCTTCTAGCTCTCCCAGATGGGCACAGCCAGGGAGAGCAGGGATCTGGTTTTCCCCCAAGAGCAGAAGGATCTCTTTGTGCAGCACTGAAGGCAATGGGGCAGAATTATTTTAAATAGTGATGCAAATAATAGAAGCAGAATTTTTACACCTTCACCTTTCCATAAAACACAATTCAACCGCTGGTACTTTTCTTTCAGACTTTCAGAAGATTTTTTACTTCATTTTCTCCTAAGGACAGCACTTTACTTGGTTACTCCACTCCAGGACATGCCATTATCTCATAGCCTGTTCATGCTGTGCACGTCTGTTCTGGTCTGTACAGGGCTGTGATAAGCTGCTGAGCTGATAAGGGAGCAGGTCAGCATCCGTCCTGTAAAACCCAACCTGAGAAGTTGAGCTTTCCACCACGTAACCATCAGACACCACAGAGCAACTGCAGTTCATTTAGTGAAGTTGTGCTGACACACGCTGCTCTGTCAGCTCTCTAAAATAGAATTTGTGACCATTGCCTCAACACCTATCGCTGGAAAAAGGAAATTACTCTCCATGTGCGGAGAACCTGATGCTGACCTGAGACAGCTGTGGCTTTTGTTCGAGAGCTCACCTACTTTTTTCCAAATGTGGGAGTTGGTATTTTCAGCAGTGAGCCTGTTTTCTGATGGCCTTACATGGTTGTGTGGCAGTGCCCTCTACGTAAAGTGGAGAGCTGGGCTTTCAGAGCTGACTGAGGCCCTGACTGCTTCTTCCCTGAAACCTGAGTGATACTCAGGACACAGATAAGAGAAATGGCAAATTCTATGCCACAGATCCCCGCCAGAGAACAATGCTGATGCTGCACCCTGCAAGTGCAACATGAGGCCACCTGCTCTTTCCCTGGTGGGGAGCAGCCCCCAGAACCCACTGGGAACCAGAAAACCAGGGATTTATTCCCAGCCGGGTATAAGGAGCTTGGTGCTGTTCCAGACCTGCTCCACCCTCTGCTTGGAGAGTTTGGTTCCATGGCACCATCTCCTAGCGACAGGAACACGAGCCACTGAGCCAGGGGATTCCCTGCCAGACTGGGGCTGGATGGCAGCGCCCGGCAGCGTCTCGGCCGCTTTCCAGGAGTACCTGCAGCACCTGGGCCTGCAGGACTTCCCCTGTGGCCTCGGCAGCTGGGTAGGGATCTGGGGGGCACAGCCGTGGGGCATGGCACAGGGCTGCCACTGCCTCTCCTCTCTCCCTGTCCGCAGAACAAATCCCGCCTCAATGCCCGCAGGAGCTCCCGGGCCCGGCCAGTGGGGCTGGAGGAGGCTGTGCCACCGGGAGAGGAGACCCCCGAGGCGCTGCTGGAGCTGCTGAGGGACCAGCACAGCCCCTGGGCACTGCCCCCTGACTGCAGCCCCCAGGACAGGCTCCTGCGAGAGCTGGCCGTGCTGGCACCTGAGCTCCTCCAGGGCTCCAGAATCTTCCAGGTTTTCAAGTCCCTGCGGATACTCGACAAGGGGGTAAGTGCAGCTGCTGCTGCCCATAAAGCTGTAGGCCAGGAAACCGTGTCTTCCTGCTGTGAGGGAAAACATCCTGGGAAAAGGACACCTCCCCATCCCATGGTCTCCCCAGGTGCTGCAGCTGGAGTGGAGCTTCTCCCCACAGCCTCCCCAAGGTGTTGTGCTAATCCCTGTCACGCAGATGTCACGCAGATCAAAGCATGTCCAGCTCACCCTGACCTCGATGTGCCTCAGGGACAGTTTGGCCAAACCCAGCTCTTTGCAGGTGGAGGAGGTGGATGAGGGTGTGCTGCAGTTCCAGCAGCTGGAGGAGCTCATCCTCAGTGCCAACCGCATCAGCAGAGTACCCTCAGCCCACCTGCCCCGGACTCTGAAGGTGAGTGAGCAGGGTCTTGTGCAGGATGGGGCAGGAATTCCCATGTGGGAACACAGTGAAAGCCAAACAGCTCGAGGTGGTGCCAGGAACAGCTCATTGCCAAGGTGTTTGTTCCTTCTCTCCTGGACAGGTCCTGGAGCTCTGCTACAATGCTGTGGGTGATCTGCAGGACCTGTGTGCTCAGCCACCCCCAAAGCTGCAGCACTTGGGGCTGGGCCACAACCGGCTGTGTGGCCCTTCCCAGGGAAAGCACCTCACCGTGGATTTCTGGTAATGCCACAGGCTGAACGTGGGCTCCTGAAAGGGAAATGAGCAGATGTGGACAGGTGGCCTCAAACCATGGAGGTGGCCCTTTTTGGGAAAATTCAGAAGGGTTGTTTCTTTGCTCTGTGTCTACTCTCTGGGCAGAGCAGTCTGTCTCTTTTTTCTTATGGCCAGAGGTTGTCTTGGTCCTTAGCAAAGTGTGGAATAGGGAGATCACATGGGGAACTGCCCTGACACCCTGTCCACCACAGTGCCATTTTCCTGGGCAGTTTGCTTGTTCCATATCCTTCCCAAAGCCACTGCTGTAAGTCTGTGAGGATCTGAAGCACAGACTGGATCACCAAATGGTGCAGTAGGGTCCTCAGTGGATGTTAAAGAAATGTTTTTATGTTGTGGGGCAGCCTGGCAATGGACTGTATGGCTTAGGAATTTGGAATTGGCCTCCAGATTGGATGCTTCAGTTCAGACCAGTATGTGCTGGGGAAATATTTTTGTTTCTGTTTTTGCCCCTGGGCTGTAGATTTCTATCCTAAAGTGGGTGCTGACTGCCTTACCTCCTTCCCTGGGTTCTCTCCTTAGGCCAAACCTTGTTTCCCTTGACCTGAGCTTTAACAACCTCACCGACCTGCCAGGGCTGGTCTCCCAATTGTCCACTCTGCAGAACCTCCACATCCTGCTGCTCCAAGGGAACCCACTGGCTCTCACCCCCACTTACAGAGGCTTCCTCGTGGACAGCCTGCCCAAGCTGTCCATCCTCGATGACATCCACATATGGCCTGAGGAGAGGCAGCATTTCCATGGTCTGGCAAGGCAGCCAGGTGAGCCCAGCCTTTGAGCCTGCCCGTGCTGACCCTGTGATTCAGGAGGGGGCTTTGCATTGTGGTTGAGCTCTGTAATTACAGTCGAGGCAGTTTCAGCCTTAGGCCCAAGAACAACCCATCCCAATTCCAGCACTGCCTCAGTGTCCTGGCCTGATTTAGCTTTTCTTCCCAGCCACCACTTGGTCTCAGACCATGTATTTTCCTCCTGAGCTGTGGCAAGAGGAACATCTGTACTGGGGAGGGTGCATTGCCTGCACACAGCAGTGCCACCTCTGTGGCACATCCCTGACTGGGATGACAGCAGGAGGCTGGGGACACCCGGGATGAGAAGCCTCTCTTGATGGCTCCTACTCAATGAGTTTATGTGCTGGATGTGCTTTCTGGAGACTCAAATGTTGAGGGAGCCGAGCCAGGTGGTGTTTGCGTGGCTTTGGAGTGACCCCACGTGGCTTGTCACAGCATTTGCACAGGCTGGCACCGAGGGACGCCAGGAGGTGGCACACGGGACCTGCTTGCTCTGTTTCTCTCTCTGGAAGGGTAGTGCTGCAGCTTCATGGCAAGATTGTCTTCCTTTCAGAGCTGATCAGGAGTGAAGCACGAGTGGTTGTGAGCATTGGGGAGATGAAGGGGCTCCCTAATCCCGAAGCTTTTCAGCAGCTGGAGGTTGGCTCTGAGGGTCCAGTGATCACCTACAGCTACTTTGTGACGTACGAGTTTGCAGAGGGAGAGGAACTCGAGGACAGGGGCAGCCCTGAGGTTGGTGCTTGATTGTGCTCCTGGAAACAAGCAGCATGGCAGGTCACAGCAGGGGAGCTGCATCTCCAGGCTGTGGGGTGATGGGCCTGGCGTGGGCAGCAGCAGTGCTGAGGACAGAATTCCCATGTGGCTGCATCCAGCAGGATAAGCCCCAGCTGCCCACATTTCACATCCCTCCTGGGGAGCCCAGAGCTCTGCACATGATTTCACTCACAGCCCACCCCTCTATTGCTGACTGTGGTAGACCCTTTCCATGGCATTGTAGTCCCTTCTTCCCATGAGGTGGGCTGGGGAATGGGATTATGGAGAATGATCCATCTCTATTCCAGGGAACAAAAATCCATCAGAGTCCTACAGTGGCCCACATGCTGGATGTGGACAGCTCTGCTCAGGACACAGGAGAAGCAAAGAGCCATCAGGAGCCTGCAGCCACAGAGGAGCCCAAGGTCCACTCTGGTAATGGGGAATTATAGATCTTCAGTCCCACCTCTCAGGGCAGATTTATAGCTCTTTGTGGGGAGTGGTGGCATCAGGATGTCCCTTGCAGTGCTGGGCTGTTCCTGGCACCAGCCATGTCCTAAGGGTCCTTCTGTCCTGGGGAAAGAGAGATCTCCTCTGAACTTTTTTGTGTCCCTACACAGCAAAGGTGTTTGCCACCTCTGGACAGCCCTGGGCAGAAACCATCGACTGCAGCTACAGGAAGGAACACATTGCCAAGGACTTGGTGGGGCTGAAGTCCTACCTGGAGGCTGGAACAATTGTCTCAGTTGTGGAGGAGAAGGTGAGGGTGTGGCCAAGCTGGATGAAGGGGGAAGAGCTGCTGGGAAGCCCAGCCAGTGGCATCACATTCCCTTTGGGAGGCAGGCTGGGATGGCAGTGGCCCTGGGCCAACTCCTCTCTCTGGGCAGGTGCTCTCATGGCCTGTGGAGGCTGATCCAGAAGAAAACACTGTCACAAATAAGAAGGAAGGACAGGGCCTGAAGAAGAACAGTGCAAAGGTAGGCTGCTGGGAGAGAACAATGACCAAATGATATCTGAATTGCAAAAACAGTGGTGGGAGAACAAGGACCCTTCTCCTGGGTCAGTTTGGTGTGTCAGACAGTCAGACCTCTCCCAAAGCCCCCCCTTTCTATGGGGGAAGGCAGCAGATGTTGACAGGCACCTGGGCCAGGATGCAGTGGTGGGCAAGGGGCTGGGATTGCTTCTCTCTGGTAAAGGGACCCCAACCTTCTGCTGAGGCCTGTCCCTGTGTCCAAGGACAAGCAGAAAAAGAAGAAGCAGCAGCCATGTGAATTCCGCAGTGACCCTCCCATTCGGAGCACCCTGGGCACCACGAGGGTGACCTTGGAGCCCCTGCTGGCCACTGAGGACCTGGTGGCAACTGTGTGTGACTTTGGGATCCTGATCCCTGAGAAACCTCCAGAAACACCAGTTCTGGAGGAGAAGGTAAGGAGTGTGTCCCAGGGCAGGGCTGCAGGCTGAGGTTCAGCAAGTGCCCTCTCTGGCCTGGGCATCCATCCCATCCCATCCCATCCCATCCCATCCCATCCCATCCCATCCCTTCTCCTCTCCCCAAAATGGGGCTGAAATAGCTCTGCCTAACCATCCATTGCTGCTGGTGTGGTTATTTAAGGCTGATATTAGTGAGCAGTAGTGCTACTTTCTGGGCCTAGGAAAATAGATGAGTTTATTTTTCCATTCCAGTGTAAGCAGGCACTCATGCTTCCTCTGGGGCTCTCTCTCAGCATGGCAGCACATACCAGCTGTGCCAACTTTCTGTTTCCTGGATTCTCTTCTCTGAGCAGCCACTCTGCTGTGCTCCTGCTCCCCTCATCTCTTTCCTCTGCCCCTGAAATCCCTGTGACAGCATCCAGATGATGACAGCTGTCACAGGACTGAATGAGAGCAGTGAATTTCAACACAGCCTCACTGTGGAAACATCTCTCTCCACAGGAGGTAAAAAAAGGCAAAGACAAGAGCAAAAAACCCAAAGCAGAGAAAGGAGGTCGGGCCAACCAGAAACCCGAGGCGCCTCCCAAAGGTGACAGAGGTTGGAACTGGCGGGCAGAGGGTGGGGTGTGTGACAGAGCAAACAGGAGCAGGGCCCGGCCACCCTGCCAGCTCCAGGAGCAGCGATTTACTCACATCCTGAGCCTCGGGCTGTGAATAGAGACATTGACTGCGGGGCTCTCAGGACAGACACAGCCTGGTCTCTATGAGTCTGCACAAGCGCCGAGGGTGGGCTGCCAGCCGCCCTGGGAGACACACACCTACAGCACCCTGTGCCAGGGGAGAAGGGCAAAGCAGATTTTTGGGTGAGAAAAGTGCTGCCCACTGTGTCGGCTGCCAAACGTGGGCGAGGGCTGCCTGGGATGCATAATGAGCCCTTCATCTGCCAACTCTCATCTCCAAGCACTTTGCAGAGGGGATTATTGGTTTGGAGGTGACATGCACAGAGAGCCCCAGGTGCCCCAGCCAGCCCATGGCAGGGCTGGGAACAGATCTCAGTCTGCTGTCACCCATGAAGAGACCACCCCGACCCCGCCGGGTGTGTCCCCTGGCTCCCCAGTGCAGAGCTCAAGGCTGCTCAGCCAGCAGCATTGCTCAGTCTGCCAGAGGCAAACCTCACCCTGCCTCTTGCAGGTCATTTTCCCATTAATCTTGGTTTTGACTGCAAAAATAGCAGTGCCAGCACATCGGAGGGGTAATGCAAGAGCAGGAGGAAGTGGGAGAGGGAAAGGATAGCCAAGTAACACTGAAAAGCTGCTCCTGGGTCAAGGAGGGTGTGAAGAAGGACAGGCCTCCCAGCACTGCTCAGAGCTACCAAAAGAGCTTTGTTTTCTTGCTCTGGCATCAGATTTAAGAGTGCAATTAACCCACAGAGCTCCAGGCTGCTTTCCTGTCCCCTGTCACCCACAGCAAGGTCCCCATCTTCAGGAAGGCTCTCAGAGCTCTGCAGTCCTGGGCTGTGTCTGCATTCAGGGAAGCCTGTGACCTCCCCCAGCAATCTGAAAAGAACCCCACAAGAAGATGTGTATTTGCAATGTACACTCAGCCTGTTGCTGAAGCAGGCAGCTGCTGTCAAACAGCTCAGCATCAGCAGTGGCTATTTCTTTGTTCCTTCCCTCCCTGGTGTGTGGTCAGTGTGTGCAGGTTTCCCTTCAGCTTGAACGAATGTAGAAGTGCTGTTGTGTGCACAGAAGTGCTGCTGCTGCTGCAGGAAACTCACAGCAAGTAGAGATCTGTGGTTAATTTGCTGTCCCCGTGTGCCTGTGCAGGTGGGGGCTGGCTTGGCTGCACTGTGTGGCCACTGAGTGCACATTTCAAAGCGTGAGTGCAAAATTCACAGTGGCTGAAAATGAGCTCGCTACACCCGCTGTCCCATGGCTGTGACTAATCACAACACCCCAGTTGTGGCTTTTGAGGGGGCTCTCGAGCCCTGCTGAGCTCAGTGTCTGCACATTCTGCCTGCTCCGTGAGTCACCAGCGGCTCCGGGGCTGTTTGACACTCGCTCACCACCTGGGGACCACGCAGCTCCTCAGAGCTGTGTCAGTGGCCATGCCCCGGGGGACAGGGAATGGCTCCCAGCCGTGTGTCCAGCAGGGCTGTGCAGGGACTGGCACTCACAGCCGGGAGCTGAGGCTGATTTGCATCCCTCAGTCAGCAAATGCACACAAATAATAAGTCTTCTCAGAGGAATTGGGATCACTTCCAGACAGCTCAAAAGAGGAAAGGCAGCGGGCTTTGTGACTAGTGAGCCAGTTGGCCAGACATTGAAGGATGTCTTCAGAAGTAGTCTCACGTAGGTCTCATTTTACCCCACACTTGATTTTCCAGGATCCTTGAAATAGTTTATTTCTGCATCTTTCTTTTGCCCTGGAGCAGCTTCACAACGGAAAGCCAGGCTCCACCCAGGTCGATTGCCAGTCTAAAGATGCTTTTTGGGCTTATCACCCAAAGTCATATTCAAATAGGTTTCCCTGGAGGCCCAGTCAGTGCTGACACCCTTGCACACTGCTGCTTTTAGGATGATTTACTCTCTCCAGACAGTGACAAATGTACTTCTTACCACAGGAAAAGGAAAAAACAAAAACACTGCTGAAGTGGAGGAGGGTCAAGAGCTCCAGCCGGTGCCGCTGACGGTTCAATTCCAGATGCAGCTGCTGCGGTGGCCCTTGGCAGCCAGCACCCAGAGCCAGGAGAACGTGGCCACGGCAGTGGGGAAGACTCAGTGATGTGTCCATAGCAAAAGCGTGAGTGGAAATAAAACCACACGGGAACGCAGCGTGGAGCCTGCTTTAGCTGAACTGCCAGAACTGGGAGGTGCCCGGGGCTCCTGGCGGTCTGTGGCTGGTGCTGAGCTCCTGCAGGAGCTGCAGCGNATCCCGGTGAATCCGGAGGGAAAGGAAGATCCCGGTGAATCCGGGGAGAAAGGCAACTCCCGATGAATTGCAGAGGGAAAGGCAACTCCCGGTGAATCGCGGAGGGAAAGGCAGCTCCCGGTGAATCGCGGAGGGAAGGGCAGATCCCGGTGAATTGCGGAGGGAAAGGAAGATCCCGGTGAATCCGGGGGGAAAAGCAGCTCCCGGTGAATTGCGGAGGGAAAGGCAGCTCCCGGTGAATTGTGGAGGGAAGGGCAGCTCCCGGTGAATCCGGAGGGAAAGGAAGATCCCGGTGAATCCGGGGAGAAAGGCAACTCCCGATGAATTGCAGAGGGAAAGGCAACTCCCGGTGAATCGCGGAGGGAAAGGCAGCTCCCGGTGAATCGCGGAGGGAAGGGCAGATCCCGGTGAATCGCGGAGGGGAAGGAAGAACCCGGGGAATCCGG
>VZTB01015207.1:472100-486478 GCA_013397245.1 Thryothorus ludovicianus | reverse complement strand
GGCGGGGGTTTTGCCGTACGGGGTCACCGTGGAGTGGCGGCTCCTGCCCGGTCTGCGCGCCCCGGCGGGGCCGGGGGCTCTGGGCCGTCCTCACCGGCAGCATCAGGTCCTGGTGAGAACCGGGGGGAAGCACCGAGACAGGTCCCCGTCCCAGGTCAGCTGGGAGGGAGCGGCTCGTCTTCGTCTGCCCGCCCGGGGCCGGTCCTGCTCCGGATGCTGCCATGTATCCCAGGATTAAAAGCCTCGCACTTTACACCTTCTCAGTCATGCTGCTGGCCTGGGTGTTTTACATGAAGAAGGAGGCGAAGTTGGCAGCATCATCAGCAGAGCAGAAGGTGGATGTGGTGGATCACAGACTGCAGCCTTTGGCTCCACACAGTGCCGAGCCCAGCAAGTGTTTGCCGAACTTGACCTTCGCCAATTCTTCTCTCTCTCTCCCGGAGCCTCACCGCGTCTTCTTAACCTACAAGCACTGCAGGAATTTCTCGGTCCTGCTGAGGCCTTCCAGGTGCAGCAAAGAGATGTTCCTCCTGCTGGCCATCAAGTCTTCCCCCATCAACGTGGACCGGCGCGTGGCCATCAGGAACACGTGGGGGAAGGAGGGCTCCATCGGGGGCAGGCGCATCAGGCTGGTGTTCCTCCTCGGGCGCTCCGAGGCCAAAACCCAGCTGCAGCCCCTGCACCAGCTGCTGGCTTATGAGAGCCAGGAGTTCGATGACATCTTGCAGTGGGATTTTGTTGACAACTTCTTCAACCTGACCCTCAAGGAGCTGCATTTCCTCCGCTGGTTCACGGAGGACTGTCTGCACGCCAGGTTCGTGCTGAAGGGCGATGATGATGTGTTTGTCAACACTTACAACATCGTTGAGTTCCTCCGGGAGCTGGACCCTGAACAGGATCTCTTTGTTGGGGATGTGATCGCCAACGCCCGGCCCATCAGGAACACCAAGGTCAAATACTTCATTCCAGAGCTCATGTATGGAGCCACCTTCTATCCTCTCTACGCAGGAGGAGGGGGATATGTGATGTCCAGAGAGACAGTGCGTCGCCTCCAGAGCACCGCAGAGGACATGGAGCTCTTCCCCATCGATGACGTGTTTGTGGGAATGTGTCTGGCAAAGATGTCAGTGACCCCAAAGAACCACGCTGGCTTTAAGACTTTTGGGATCCAGAGGCCTTTCAATCCTTTTGATCCGTGCTTGTACAAAGAGCTGATGGTTGTGCACAGACTGAACCCAACGGAGATGTGGATCATGTGGACGCTGGTGAAGGATGACAGCATTAGGTGTGCGGTGTCAGTGACACACAGCTACAGCAGGGGCTGGAAAAAGAGCTACTGATGAGCCCAGCAGGGTGGTGGCTGGTGACAGGGTACTTCAACTAAAAATCAGGTCATGGTAGAAATGAGTCCGTTACTAACAGACTGCACTAGAGCTGTCATGGTTTGGGTTGCAGTGAGTCTTTTTCTGGGGTTACTTGAAGCAGTTGTCACAGGGTGGGGTGTGGCTGGTGGCTTTGTGGCACAGTACAGGGGACTGGCTCCTCCCAGCCAGGCTGTGCCAGGGGAAGTCACAAGTGCCACCTGCACTGGCGTCTGTCTGCTGGCCAAAGTCAGTCTCTTGTGGGGCAGCCAGTGATGACTGATGAGTGATAGAGCATTTAAATTTACTTGAAGGCATGGAAGAAAGGCCAATATGTCCTGCTGGGTCTGCTGTCCCAGGGCAGCAACCCCACAGCTCCTATGAGACAGCAGGAGAAAGGGAGTGAAAGTGGAGAAGGAAAAGCTTAAAAAATATATGGCCTTAACACAGCAGTGATGATGATCTGAGGGACTGGGCTCTGCCTCCAGCCCTTTGGCTTTTACAGAAACTCACTACAGGTTTACATGCACTGGAAACTTTAGCACAAACACTTTGTGATCTGGTTTGAGAGGAGCCATGTGTCTTGAATAATCCTGGTGATAAGAGTGGTTGTAGCCTCCCATGTCATGTGTCAGGTGTTTGGTTTGTTGTTGTTGTTGTAATGTTGTGTTTAAATAAAATAGTTTTGAAAAGTACTTACATGGGAATATTCTTAGATCTCCTGAAAGCCAAGAGCCCTAAAAGCCAGGGAAGGCTGAGATCTGGTGCTGGGTATTTGCATCAAAGAGGATAATGTTATGTAGAAATGGATTCTTGCCACTTCCTTTTCCATGAGCTGTTCTCTGCCCTGTCCAGACAAGATACATTGACACAAAAGCAATTAATCTGAATTTCCTGGAGTTGCTAATTTGAGAAAAGATCAAATATATAACTAAGTTTTGGTGGTACTTTTGTGAAGCTTATCAATGTCATGCTGCTAGAGCAGGAGTTGTGAATAAGCAGGAAGCAGCCTGGAAGCCTTAGGGGAAAAAACAAGCAAATGAGTAAAGAGGAAATGTGTGATTAGAGAAAGCAGAGCCCTTTGTGCTGTGCTGATGTAATTGCTGTCTCTAGTGCCAGCTGCCCAGCAACCATCCCCCTCCAGGTAGGAGCTGGAGCTTTCAGAAATGCCCAGAAAATGCTGCCAGGAGGTTCTTGCTTGTCCTATAGGAGGGACACCCTGAGAGCAGAGGTGTGGGAGCTCTCAGGGGGGTGTTGAGGGACTGGTGGTAGGATTTGTGCTCCTTTGGCTCTCTGGAGCACCTGGGCTGAGCCCCAGGGCTGAGCCAGGCTCTTGGGGCAGAAGGTGCCACCTCACAGGAGCTGTTTCTGTGCCAGATGTGAGTAGGGATTTGTCTCGAAGAACTGGGGGGCGTCCATCCTCAGGGTGGTCTTGTACAAGTTGTTACTGTGTTTTCTGGCTGCAGCTCCACCAGGGTTCATTAACTGCAGCTGAGAGAGTGCCTGTGTGTAGTTTCAGGTGTTGGCTTTGTAAATAAGGCCGAGTGTCAGCAGCAAGCCCTGGGTTCTGGGCACAATCCTCTGGGCACTGCTGCTGGTCCTGGAGAGGAGACTGGACAGAGTGGGCACCTGTGCCAGCACGTTTGTGATCACTTGATGATTCCCAGTGGAAACTCAGGAGCACACAGGGTGATGTCCTGTCTGTTGTGGGCTCAGGTGTGTGGGCTGACCCCCAACTGGCAGCTCTCACTTCCTAACAAAGGTGAGGGACTCCCTTCTGCCCTGTTTTGGGGGTGATGTGGAGCCATTTGTGCTCCTCAGCCCTGCTTTGACTTGGCTGCCCTGACTGGTTGGTTCCAGTCACGTCAGGCTGGATGTGTGTGGGAGCAGCTCTCGGGCAGGAAACGCAGGACGTGCAGTGAAACAAGAAGTGGGGTCACAGCAGGGCTGGGAGCAGGCCCTGAAAGGGGAAGAGAGACCTTCCTGGCTTTGCAGGCTCCTGGCAGTGCCACACAAACATCTGAGCAGAGTTCCTGTGGCATCCTGACAGGTACACAGCTTGTTTGTGTGCTGGGCTCTGGGGCTTGGCAGATGTTCTTCAGGCCCAAGGCACCAAAGGAGAGCAGTTGTGGTTAGAGGTTGACACGAGGGTGCATTTGGCTCCTGAGGGCTTGGCTGTGCCACCACTCAAGTAATCCTCTCATCACAGGGGATTTTTTCCCTAATGCTCCAGCCCAGAGCTGTGCTTGGCACAGCAGACACTGGCAGCTCCCTGTGAACTGAATTCGACTGTGCCACCCTCCTTGGACACAGCAGCACCCAGTGAGGAGCAAGGAAAGATGGTTTGGTAATTATCTTTCTATTATTTAACCCTTAAATGAACAGTGCTGTGCACCTGAGATTGCATTTGTTCCAAAGAACTGAGACACAGTTTATGCTGCAGGTAAGAAAATTCCTGGTCAGGAATACAACTCAATTTATTAACAGCAACCTTGACACAGATGCAGTGCATCAGATGCTAATCTGTGGTGAAAAACCTTTGATTAATGTGTGTTTTCTTACACAACTTGGCAGATGGGGATTAACTGCTTCCAATCATAAGTGATAAAGTTCTAGTGAATGCTGTTCTACAAAGCAAATTTCACACCAGCAGTCAAATTAGGGAATGAACACAGTGAGACACCTGTGGTTTTGAAACCTGCAGTGAAACATTAAGCTTGCAAAAGAAATAATTATTTCCTGAAACTTGCACTGGGAAACATTCGAATGTGTAAAACTCTCTTTTGCTCAGTGCTTTGTACACAGTACACAGCAGCTGCCAAAGCCATTTTGTTTATAACCACAGTATCTTGAAAAATCAAACCTCACCCAGAGGTGACTCTTGGTGAAATTAAGTTGCTGTGCTGAACAAAACTGCACCAAGAGCCTGGGTGACTCCATGGGAAGTTCTCAGCTCCAGAGCAAATATTTCCCCGGACTGCAGCTCAGTTTAATTTGGTGCAGCTGCCAACTCAGAGGTTAAAAACTTTTAAATCCAAATAGAAAGCAGGACCTAATCTCTTCCCCTAACAGACACACCCACAACGAGCTGCTTTTGCACAGTTTAATAAAGCATCTCCTCACAGACATCATTTACAGGTTAAAACCAAGGATTTTTAAATACACTTCTCTGGCTGTTCCCTAATGAACTCCCACAAACACACCAAGGGAGCAGCAGGACCCTCTAAGCAGAGACACAATTACCACCACGCCATCCCTGCTAACAGTTTTCACATTTGCATAGATAAACATTTAAATAAATGAATCAAAACGTATTACAAACAAGGTAAGTTACAAACAAGGTAAGATACAAACAAAATGGAGGCCTTCCAAAGACTTGATTTGTAAAGCAATCCTTTTTTTGAGGGAAAAAAAGTGGAATCACTGGCTTATTTCATCAGTTTTACACTTTCCCACACTTAAGAGCTTGGGACTGCTCAGTTTGTGCTTGAGCCTGAGAGTTCAGTTCTGTTCAGTCCTCCCGAAGGTAAGGGTCATCATCTGAATTTTCTAAAACACCCTGTGGCAATGAGGAGCCCTCTCCTTGGGTTTTTATGAGCTCCTCTGTCTGAGCTTCAGCCAGTTTGGTCTCTGCTTTCTGGGACAGCAGCCGCACCTCCTGCACCTGGGACTTCATCACCTGGATGTGGGTGCGGGCTGTCACCGAGGCCTGGTCTGCACCTGGAGGGAAGCATTGACACACTGGGTTAGAGGGGCACTGGGAAAACCTTCAGCTAAGGAAATGGATGGGATTATCATCTGCTTTGCTCTGTGGTGATGGCTCTTGGGCTGTATTAATGCTCAATCCATTTACTGCTCATTCACCTCAAACCTTCTGTCTGCTTTGAGGTGTCACTCCTCCCTTGAATTCTCCCATCCCAGTGGGATACAGCTGGAGCTGGATAGGAGAGATCACCCTGTGCCAGTGGGTTTCAGATCTGAGCCCAGCTCAGTCTTTGTGTGCCAGAACCTTGCAGTCCTTGGCCCATCCTGGCACTGACAGCAGTGGGAATACCTGTGGCACTGCTGAATTCCCACCATTCTCCTCCCATGCTCCCACAGATTCCCAGGCACTTACAGAATTAGGGTGTCTTTGTATATTCACTGCTTTCCCTCCCTTCTCCACTCCAGTAACTTTGCCCATTTACCACAAACCAGACCATAACTCAGTCTCAGAGCTCTCAAAGCTCTCCAGGAAGAAAAAACCAAAATTAGTATCTTTTCCTTTTTTAATATAACTAAATCCAGCTGGAAAGCCCTACTGGACTCACAGGCAGCCTTGGTTCTGTGGCTCTCAGGACTGTTATTTAGTTAATAACTTTTCAGTTAAAAATAACTGAACTTTTCTCTCAAACATTTTTGGCTGTGACTGGTCTTGACCACATGTGAAGTTTCCAGGCCTAGTTCTCAGAACACAGCTAAGACTCACAGCCAAAACCAGAATGTACACGCTCAGCACCTCTAAAAAGCAGGCACCAGCTGTCAGCTGTGGTGTTAACTGAATGTCCATTGTGTGTCTGAGCTGTGCTGAGAGGGGGAAAAGGGGCAGAGGCTCAGGGCTGCTCTCACCAGACTGATACGCGGCCTCTGCCGCCATCTCCGACAGCCGCAGCGCTGTCATCCAGCTGGACTCCAGCCTCAGGTATTCCTGCTGCTTGGTGGTCATCTAGGAGCAGGAGAGAACCAACAAGGTGTGGCAGACCCCAGAGCTCTCCTGAGCCGTGGAGAACAGGGCTGGAGAGGCAGATGGTGAGGGAGGTCTGTTTGCTTACATCCACTCTGGCTCCTATGACCACCTGCCAGACTGCATCCACCTCTTCCGAGTTCATCTTCCCAAGGAGATTGGAGTATTGCTTGTAGAGAGACACCAGGGTGTAAACTGCCTGTGAAGGAATCATTTTGCACAGTTACCACGACTGCCTGCACAGCTCTGGTGTTGTCTCAGTGCTCCTGGTGTTAATTAGCAAAATTACTCTTCATAGACTTGCTGTACTGACAAGGATGGAAACTGGAAAGCAAATACTTTACTCAAATTGGCACTTTATTTGCAAAATTAAAACTGTGTCTTTGTGTTTCAGACTTAAGTATGGCTCACGCCATTCTTCTGATGGAACTCAGTTCATGGCCTTAGAAAGGCTGAGAAGGGCAATAAAATTCCCAAGAACAGAGAACTCAGGACACAGGTAATAAAAAATAACTGTTAGGAGTTTCTTCAGCCCCAGTTCTGAGAGTAAAAAGAGGGACTTCTTACAAGAGCATGGAATGACAGGACAAGGGGAATGGATTCATGCTGACAGAGGGCAGGGTTGGACGGGACGTTAGGGGAAAATTCTTGGCTGTGAGGGTGGTGAGACCCTGGCACAGGCTGCCCAAAGAAACTGTGGCTGCCCCATCCCTGGAAGCATCCAAGGCTGGATGGGGCTTGGAGCAACTTGGGATAGTGAAAGGTGGCACTGGATGAGCTTTGAGGTCCTTCCAACCCAACCCATTCTGGGATTGTCTGATTTTAACCCAAAAGCACCAATTTAACAAAGCTAAAAGTAACTTCCACGTTTGGTGTAGAACACTGACCCCATGGCTCCCGAGAGACCTGACATCTCCAACCCCCCACACCTCTTTGGTTGAAATAATTTTGCAAAAGCCCGTTTTGAGCGTGGTTTCAGAGGTGCAGTGAGTGCCAGAGCAGCTGGCACTGCCAGCAGAGGCTCGTGCCAGGCTCCAGCCCCCGAGCTCACCTTGGTGTACTCGGTGAGCGCCTCGATCAGCGCGTAGGTGGTCTGGGAGAGCAGCGTGGCCGTGCTGTCTGTCACCAGGGACACGGCTCTCTTGATCAGGGCATCATTGCTGAGGGACCCCGAGCTCTGCTGCTGCAACACAACACACCCCTGTCACCTCCCCACGGCCACCACTCAAGCACAAAGGTGAAAAGGTGAGGAGAGGCCCCGCTGCGGCCCAGATCTCCCTGAGGATTCAATCCCAGCAGGAGTGGGTGGGTTTGGGGGTTACACTGGAGCAAGGAGGGGGTCTGGGGGTACCTCCACGACGGGGACAGCACACAGGGCCACCCCCAGCCCCACGGTCTGCTGCCACTGCCCGTTCCTGCCCACGAGGGCTCGCTGCCGGACGCTGGCCAGGACAGGGAAGCTGCGTCTGGAAAAGCAAGAGGCAAAGTTTAGCAGCACAAACATCCCTGTGTGCAGTGGGAAATAGGGATCAAAGAGAAGAACACCCAGAAGCTGTTCGAGGGGAACTTGTCTATGCCAGGCTCCTCTGATGGAGCTGTGTGACAGTGGATGAGTAAGTCTGTTTCAAATTTCATATTACTGTTTAGTTGTAAGTGCAAGAAAAGGCAAGCACAGTAACTGGTGCATTATTGAGGCTTCCAGAGAGAAAATGTATGTTAGCTGGTGCCGGCACACTGCTGATAGTCAATAATGCCGGAAAATCGGTTAAAGAACATGCTCAAAAGTGGCGTGTGGTACATGCAGGTGAGAAATGTGACAGGAGTGTTACAATCCAGCGGCACTTGGGTCTCTGTGGGAGTTTTATTTACAACCCAAGCTGTGCAAATGCCCTGGGGCCAGGATCTATCACTCGAGCAGAAAAACAGAAGGACAGAGCAATGAGAATTTTTTTTTTTGTTTTTGTTCTGCAGCAATTTAATTGAAACAACCGGCCGGGTTTCCTTTTTTCCTTCTTAAACCTAGAGCCCGCGGGTGGGCCCGCTCGGCCTGTCCCCCCGGCCCGCCGCGGTACCTGAGCACGGAGCAGCAGCTCCGCAGCCACCGCCCGCCCGCCGCCATCTTGGCCCGCCCGGCGCGCGGGAAGTGACGTCACCGCGCGCACCCGCAGAGGGCGGGGCCGAGCGCGGCGCGTGCGCAGAGCGCACGGGGCGCGCGCTGGGCCGTGAGGGCAGTGGCGGGAACGTGAGGGGAGAGGGGCCGAGGGGTGTCCGCGGGAGTTTCTGTCCCCAGGGATGTCCCTAGAGATGTATGTTCCCAAGGGTGTCCTCAGGGGTGTCCTCAGGGGTGTCCCTACGGCTCCTCCGCCGTCATGGACCTGTACAGCACAAGAGGTGTTGGGAGACGCCTCCTCCGTGTTTCGCCGGCATGCACAACATCGCTACGGTTAGAAATAGGCATCAATTTGCCCGGTTGCTGGGAATGAGAAGGAGACTGTGAAACAGGGTCTTGCCTAATTGTTACAAAATGTGGAATGTGTAAAAATTCTCTGTAGAAGTGGGCTCTTTGGTGTTTGATTTTGTAGTTTTCAAGCCTGGTGAACAAAGATGTTTAATCTCTGAAACAGAGCAGCCAACAAGCCTTGAGTGGTGTCCAGGTGTTAGAAAATCAAATTACTTGGTGGTGGAATTGCCTTGATAAGGTTTAGGGCTTGATGTGTTTCAGTGATGTTAGATCTGGGAAAGTTGATAAAAGCTTGGGAAGAAGGATTTGGACAAAAGGAATGTGGGACTGATGGGCCATAAGGACATTGGGCAGAACCCTAAGATAAGGAACAAACTAAAAACCCCAACTTTGCATCTGTTTTGAAATTAGTTCCCATTGGGTAAAAAGGAGTTCTTGCAGGGACAGATCGATCGTGACCAACTCAGAGACACCAGTGCTCCTCATGGCTCTGGTTTAATTCTTTATTGTTCTAAAGTACATGATGCTGCTTTGATTTTGGGTAGTTCTGTGCTAGTGATAATCTCCACTTTCTCCAGCAAATGTTTCCTGTGCAATTCCACACAAAACGGCCTTGATCAATTAAATCTGTTCTTTTTAGTTATAGCAGGAATTCCTATTCTCTCTCCTGTTTCCAGAGGCTCAGTCAGTGCTGTTGCTTTGCTGAGGCAGTGTTGTATCACACATTCTTCATCTAACTCCATACTTTAAACATTTGTTCTCATACCTGAGAGCTCCAGGTAACAACCCTGGACCTCGTAAAACTGTAGGGAGAGGGGAATCTTATGCTGATTTGAAATGTCTTTTTTTCTGGACTTCTAAAACAAATTACAAGTAATTTCTGTGTGTCTGCCTTCACACCCTTAATGAGGCAGAGCAGGACAAGGCAGGACATGTTTGTTGAGATGTTGGAGTGGTGCTGCATCCCTGCCGTCTCGACAGGGTGGGAATCTCAGGAGAAAACTGCTGGGAGGCTTTTAAACAGTTCAGGGAACAGCAACAAACGTCCAGGACGCACAAAGAATCTGCGAGAGCCACAGGGATCTGTAAAGTGCATGCATGGGGATACCTTTTCTCTTAACCTTTATTGTTTTTATATAGGAAAATAATACCGCGGTGAGGCAGCGGCAGCACGGAACTCTCTCAGGTTTGGCGCAGGGGGAAGGAGCCTCCATCCTGCCCTGTGGGTGCCTCTGGAAAGCCCCTGGGAGCAGCAGCAGGGGCAGAGCCCTCATTTAAGCACCAGGAAGTAGGTGGTCCAGCCGGCCAGCAGCAGCGCCCCGAGCAGCACGGTGTAGCTGAACAGCACAAAGGCCAGCAGCTCCCGCAGCACCTTCAGGAAGTGGATGGCAAAGGAGTCCGGCATGGCTCTCCCAGCTCCGGCAGCTCCCTGCTCCTCCCCGGCCTGGAAGCAGAGGAACAAGGTGAGTCTTCACAGCAGGGACACCACCCTGCCACGGGGAGAAATCCTGTGGTCAGGAGGGTTGACGTGGCCACCTGGAAGGTTCTTAGCGGCCTGTCAGAGTCCTGCCGAGGTGTTGAAAGAGAGTTTGGGATCTGATCAAAGTCTCCAGGTAGGACTGGTAAAGAAGCAGATGGAAATACAGACCTGGGCAGTGGGCACGGCTTTGGGGGCTGTTACAGAGTCCAGCTGGCTCCTGGAACCTCTCCCCTGGGGCTGTGGCTGTGTGTGCAGGAAGCGTCGGGATCAGAGCGGCCGCTGATGGTGCATTACCAGCAGCGTGTTCTGATCAAAGTGGTCAATTCCTCCAAGGAAGCCACCATTAATATTTAATTCTATAATTGCATCTAATGGAGGTACTGGCACAAACTGAGCCTTTTGTTTAAGAATGACAAAAACTGAGGCTTAAATACAAGTTTATACAAGGCAAATATTTATATCTCGCGTTAAAAATAACCATAAAATGGGAGACATGGGATAAGATGCCGTAGAATTCATCTTCTAGCAATACTCATATGTACACATTGCTTTGGAAGTTATTGCTCGTTTGTTAGTTTAAATTAAATCTGAACTTTCCCCCTAAAGTCGCTGGCTTCTTAGGTTTGAAGCTGTGAAAACCCACCTAAAAAATTTCTATTATCTCTTTTAATTTACATGTTCTTTTAAATTTTGATCGCAACTGTGCCTGATCAACAATATTGATGCTCTTGGTCAAGCACAAAAAGGGAGTTTAACATCAGACTTAGGATAAAAAACTAACCCAAAAGGATAAAAACTAATCCAGAAGGATTATTTCTCTTCTGAACAGCCTAAAGCCAGCTAAACGAAACTGGATTCCTGTCCTTCTGCTTAGGATGTTTTTTTAAAGAGCTCTTGCGATAAGGAATTCACTTTTTGGTGTTGTTTAACGAGTTCAGCCATTCCATCCCAAGCTCAGGCACCTGTATATACAGTACAGGAGTTACAGCATTTTTAAACCAGCCGTGGTTTCTCTGTTGCTCAGAGCGTTACAGTTTTCTGTCCATAGGCTGTGCGAGATTTCTGCTTATCTAGAAAGATGCTGATAAAGAAATGAACTGCTTACCCAGGCGGATGACGGGCTCTACTTCGGCGAGTTGGTGTTTTAGTTTAGTTCTGAGCTGTCCCTTGGCAGGGGGCTGTGCTGTAGGCTGATCCCGCTGTGATCTGGGAGCAGAGTGTGTGTGTGTGTGTGCAGCCCACACCAGGACTGAGCTCTAGGTGTGGTCAGCACCGGTTATGATCCGACAGCGCCGTGGTGCTCCGAGCAGCCAAACACTCCCCTTCTTCCCCTGGGGGCTTTTGGCCAACAGCATTTCCAGAGTTCCAGTGCCAGGGCTTGGAGTCACCGGATCAAAGCCTGCATTGGTTGAGATGTGGGGAGTTTGCCTCTAACAAAACGTTGTGTCATCTTACACGTTTTATTCTGTTATCTCGAAGGCTGCAGTGCCTCTTGCTCTGTTCCCTGAGCGCCCTGTGCTCTGTGAGCCACTCGGGGAGGAGGATGCTCACACACAGCTGGGGCTCATCCCCAGGGTGGGACTGTGCAGGCTGAGCCAGGATCTTTTACCAAAAGTAAAAGAGGGCTGATCCCTGCACTGTCCCCAGGTCACTGCTGTAGTGTCACCCTTACCCTCCCTTCCCAAGGAGTCATCCTGACCTTTTACAGCTCAGGTGCTGCATGCAGCTCCTTTGCAGTGAGGAAAGGAGGGAGCCAGGCTCTGTTTATTCTTAGCAAAACTGCTTCTGATAATGTTGTATGAAAAGTGAGTCTTTTGGGGTAGAGGTTGGGTAATATTTTCTTTTTTTTTGTTGTTGTTGCAATGCAGACAGCAGAGAAAAGGAAGATTATGTACTGCAAATCAAATCTCTTACCTACAAAGATATTATGATGTAGAAAATGGTCCCTTAATTTAATTAGGTTCTCTTGTTATCAAATTATTACCCGCATGGTCAGCAGGGCCTTGGACAGAAGCAGAACATCATCAGCTGCCCAGGAAGCCTGTTAAATAGTAATTGCTCCTCCGGGGAATTGATCAGCGTCAGGATGGCTTTTATTTTGTTGCTGAATAGTTCCAGGAAGAGGCTTTGTCTAGGTGGAGTGGCTGCATGGTTCTAGCTCAGTGCTGGTGCAGGCAGCAGTGGTGGTGCTGAATTCAGAATTTACCAAGTGTCTGGTGTAAACTCTTACCAAAAAAAGTTGTTTTGTTTTTCTCTAGTGTTACTGGTTGCTGGCCAGGGGAAAGGTGAGCCAGCCTTTGTGTGCTTTCCTTTCTTCACCTGTGGTGTAGCTTTTACACAGCAGCACCTCAGCTCAGAAACCAGCCTGGTCAGTATTTCCTTGGGATTAGTTCAACTGTTAAGATTTGGGGAAAAAAAAAAAAAAATCTGGAAATTTTGATACTACAGAGCCCNCTGTCTACAAGTTGCCTCCCCACCTGAATTAGAAACTGAAATGACTGAAATTGTATTTTTCTTCAAAAGGTAAGAAATCCCACAAATATTTCTAATGTAGTATGGTAGGTGGGAGGACAAAATGAAAATTTGCATGAGCCTTAATTAAAAAACACTTGGATGTTAGAAAAATAGTTGCAACTTAAGTAATTCAGTTATTCAGTTATCCTGTGATGGGGAGACAAGGATACAGCTACCACAGTGCAGGGTTTTATTTTATTTTTGTATTCTAGAGAAAGAATGCAAACACTTCCAGAAAAAGATTAAATACATCTTTATTTTATTCTAGATAGGAGTTAGGTAGAGGGGCTCCATGGAGGGTCTGCCTTGGCAGAATTCAATGTTGGAAAATAAAACAGACCAAAACCCACAGTCACAACTGTGTCAACTTGGGAAAATGGAGGGATTTATATTATACATGATAACTAAGGCAGAAATGTTTGCTAAGAGAGTGATTTAAGGTGAGGAGTGGGCTTTTTTTAGTTGTCTTTAAGAGAGAACTGCAGCGTGGAAGAGTCCCCAGGGGCTGTGAGGGCACTGACAGGACCCTGCTCTGCCTTCCCAGCCTCTGGAGCCAGGAGCTGCTCTTGCTTGCCAAGGGTCCAGCCACCAAGCCCATGGAAAATTCCATTTTATAACTTAGAGCTCTACAAAAACTTGTGACACCAAGTACCACAGTTTATAACCTGACCAGAGGGGTGAAAAAAGTGTCTGTTTTAAACCCACTGTTTACTGGGTCCCCGCTCTTGCTATTTTTGGCCCCCACACAGGGAGTGTTTGTGTGTCTTCAACCATAAACTCAGGACACACTGATGTCATTCATACTCTGGAGGAGCTTTCCAGAGTCAGGTGGGTGTACCTAGGACAAAGAAGTCACCTCACAGTGACAAGTGAAGTAAAAGGCTCAAGGATCACAGGTAGAGCTGTGTACAGATCTCTGACACATCCAGTGCATCCATGGAATGTATCAGGCACCCCAGAGAGACAAACAGTCTGGGAGTACTGGTATGAAGCCAGGAATAGAGAACATCCTGCCTCCTCAGCACCTTAGCAGGGTAAAAAGCAGAAATCACATCTCCCACCAAAGCTAAACTGAAAGAAAAAAATGCAGCAATTTGCCAAAAAGATGGACCAGGGCCCATCCCTGCTGCCCCAGTGCTTGGCTGCCAGGTCAGATCATGAGAAGGGGTCCCTCTCTTTCCCACTGTTTATCATCAGTGCCTTCCAACCCTGCTTGGCCACTTGGGAATTCCACAGCCAGCTGGAACACAAGTGCAGAAGGGATGAGGGTGACTGCTCATGAGCTGCTCCAGGAGAGCTTCCTTCACTGCCACGTTTCCTGGAGCAGCCATGCCAGGACCAGAGGCTGACGTGGCCGTGTTACACAGGGCCTCAAACATTCACTGTGTCTCACCACACACCCTAGAACGGGGCAGGCTCCAGTTTTTCCATCAAGGATTTGATCCAGGTAGTCCCGTTGATCAGTTTTGTAGTGGCAATGATGTACTCTGTGCCTCCATCCTCCATCTGGGACAGGAATCTCAGCGCGGCGATTTCCGCGTACGTCACCCCCCCCAGGAAGAACACCAGGGTCACTCTGTTCTCACCGTGCTGACCTGTGGGTTCACAAAAAAGGTCCAGGTTGGCTTGGTTTGATTTTGACAGCTCCCCTGTGTCAGCTGTCAGTCAAACTCAAATGACCTGAATTAGAGGCTGGGACACAGAAATCCACAGTCTGCTCCCAGCTCTGGAGCTGCCACAGGATGTGCTTCTGTTTGACAGTGATGCTGACCCTCTTCCACATAATATTATTTATTAAAATCACAGTGTTTATTTTAGTGCTCTGATGAGAAATTAAAC
>VZTB01015207.1:402578-472003 GCA_013397245.1 Thryothorus ludovicianus | reverse complement strand
AAAAAAAAAAACAAACCAAAAAAACCCCTGGAAATTTTGATACTACAGAGCCCCTCAAGGCCAACCCAAGGACACTCTGTTGCTCTGAGTCAATTTCTTGTTTTTCTCTGCACAGTAATGTCTAATTTTTGATCCAAACCTAATTCAGGTTTCCTTTTAAATACTTTGAAATTAGCTACTTTAAGTGGAACTTGAAGAGCAAACAATCCATGTTTGCTTTTCTTGCATCACTGAAATTGCAGCATGTTTTTTGTTAAGTCTGTCTACAAGTTGCCTCCCCACCTGAATTAGAAACTGAAATGACTGAAATTGTATTTTTCTTCAAAAGGTAAGAAATCCCACAAATATTTCTAATGTAGTATGGTAGGTGGGAGGACAAAATGAAAATTTGCATGAGCCTTAATTAAAAAACACTTGGATGTTAGAAAAATAGTTGCAACTTAAGTAATTCAGTTATTCAGTTAAACTGGGACGGGGAGACAAGGCTACAGCTACCACAGTGCAGGGTTTTATTTTATTGTTGTATTCTAGAGAAAGAGAGAGAGTTCAAACACTTCCAGAAAAAGGTTAAATACATCTTTATTTTATTCTAGATAGGAGTTAGGTAGAGGGGCTCCATGGAGGGTCTGCCTTGGCAGAATTCAATGTTGGAAAATAAAACAGACCAAAACCCACAGTCACAACTGTGTCAACTTGGGAAAATGGAGGGATTTATATTATACATGATAACTAAGGCAGAAATGTTTGCTAAGAGAGTGATTTAAGGTGAGGAGTGGGCTTTTTGTAGTTGTCTTTAAGAGAGAACTGCAGTGTGGAAGAGTCCCCAGGGGCTGTGAGGGCACTGACAGGACCCTGCTCTGCCTTCCCAGCCTCTGGAGCCAGGAGCTGCTCTTGCTTGCCAAGGGTCCAGCCACCAAGCCCATGGAAAATTCCATTTTATAACTTAGAGCTCTACAACAACTTGTGACAGCAAGTACCACAGTTTATAACCTGACCAGAGGGGTGAAAAAAGTGCTTGTTTTAAACCCACTGTTTACTGGGTCCCCGCTCTTGCTATTTTTGGCCCCCACACAGGGAGTGTTTGTGTGTCTTCAACCATAAACTCAGGACACACTGATGTCATTCATACTCTGGAGGAGCTTTCCAGAGTCAGGTGGGTGTACCTAGGACAAAGAAGTCACCTCACAGTGACAAGTGAAGTAAAAGGCTCAAGGATCACAGGTAGAGCTGTGTACAGATCTCTGACACATCCAGTGCATCCATGGAATGTATCAGGCACCCCAGAGAGACAAACAGTCTGGGAGTACTGGTATGAAGCCAGGAATAGAGAACATCCTGCCTTCTCAGCACCTTAGCAGGGTAAAAAGCAGAAATCACATCTCCCACCAAAGCTAAACTGAAAGAAAAAAATGCAGCAATTTGCCAAAAAGATGGACCAGGGCCCATCCCTGCTGCCCCAGTGCTTGGCTGCCAGGTCAGATCATGAGAAGGGGTCCCTCTCTTTCCCACTGTTTATCATCAGTGCCTTCCAACCCTGCTTGGCCACTTGGGAATTCCACAGCCAGCTGGAACACAAGTGCAGAAGGGATGAGGGTGACTGCTCATGAGCTGCTCCAGGAGAGCTTCCTTCACTGCCACGTTTCCTGGAGCAGCCATGCCAGGACCAGAGGCTGACGTGGCCGTGTTACACAGGGCCTCAAACATTCACTGTGTCTCACCACACACCCTAGAACGGGGCAGGCTCCAGTTTTTCCATCAAGGATTTGATCCAGGTAGTCCCGTTGATCAGTTTTGTAGTGGCAATGATGTACTCTGTGCCTCCATCCTCCATCTGGGACAGGAATCTCAGCGCGGCGATTTCCGCGTACGTCACCCCCCCCAGGAAGAACACCAGGGTCACTCTGTTCTCACCGTGCTGACCTGTAGGTTCACAAAAAAGGTCCAGGTTGGCTTGGTTTGATTTTGACAGCTCCCCTGTGTCAGCTGTCAGTCAAACTCAAATGACCTGAATTAGAGGCTGGGACACAGAAATCCACAGTCTGCTCCCAGCTCTGGAGCTGCCACAGGATGTGCTTCTGTTTGACAGTGATGCTGACCCTCTTTCACATAATATTACTTATTAAAATCACAGTGTTTATTTTAGTGCTCTGATGAGAAATTAAACCATTTAGGGTTAGGTCAATCTAACACTGCTGTGGGACAGAGGGGTGAGACAGACCTGGACTCTGCCTGCCCTGATTTCAATTTGTCTGACTCCCTGCTCAGACAGATGCATTTCCCTGCAAACCACTGGGAAAACAAAGCCAAACTTACGTTTTTTCTGCAGCCCAGTAGGGAGCTGCTGCCTCTCCTCGAAATGGGGCCCTGGCAGCATCTTCAGGACCTCCTCGATGCTGCGCCAGCCAGGCCGGGCCAGCAGCTGGGCCAGGCGCACGCTCAGCGGGGCGTAGCCGCTGTACACGTACGAGATGTCATTGGGGTTCTGGGGACACACACAGGGGGAGCAGCATGTCAGTGCCACCTCATGTAAAACAGCCTCCAAGAAATCACTGACATTCAATAAAAAAGAGGTTTTTCTGCAGCACATGATTCTGTAGTTAATGTTTGCTGCTGAGGCCTTTACCTGCTCGTTAACATCATCCATCCACAGGCGCAGCGTTTTCCTGATCGTTGGGTAGTTATTCCTGCCACCTGTCTGGGGTTTCAGGAGTCCAGCCTTTTCCAAGTTGTTTAAGGTCAATATATGTTCATAGCCATAAGTCTGTAATGTGAAGAAATCACCTTTAATATCATGGCAACAACCCCATGACCAGTGTTTAAAACAGAAAAAAAAAAAACAAAAAGCAAATATGTTTGTTTAAAAAAAGTTTTTTGGTTAAGATCTCTGTAGAGTATATCCAATTTAGAGTGTTTAAATAATATTAGTAAAAAGTGATATAAACCTCTGTATCTACATGTTGTAACACACAAAAGCACCTCCCAAGTATCAGCCCAAACAGAAACTCAGTGCTCCCTCTGTGCATGTCATTCAGGTGTAAGATGTGTCTGTCTAGAACTGAAGTGTAGAGCTGAAGATCTGATGTGGATTTTCTCAGGAATTTATTCCTGCAAATATTAGAGCCTAACCTGGAGAATCTCCCTTTTGTAATGGTCCAGAACCTTCTGCTTCAGTCCACTATTGCACACAGATTGCAAGCAAACGAGACGCAAGATCTTGATTAATGGATGTTTCTGAGCTATGCAGTCTTCAATATAATTGTTAACCTGTTAAATAAAATACATAAGCTGTTATTTAAAGAATTGTTAAAAGTGCTCATCAGACCTGGAAAGAAAGATCTGATTTGCCTGGATCTCCAAAAGACCAAGAAAGAGGAGCAGCTGCTTTCCAGGCAGCTCAGGACCACCTGTGAAAGAGTGACTGTTTCCACCTGGGCTCTCCCTAGAGCATGGCAGCTCCTCACTCAGTAGCCAGACTTTGCCTGATGCACTGAAAAATTCTCATTAGCCATCTTCTACATTCCACTGATCCCTCAGAGCATGGGGTGCCCCAGGATGGGTCAAGCACCCCAGCTGTGCACAGGCAGTGACAGGGAACTCAGAGATCCATTTCACTGGACATCATCTAGATCAGATGTTTCTCTCTCTCTCAAAAAAAAAAAAAAGAATGTTTTTTGAAGATGTAAGAGTGGCTAATTGCCATTATCTACTTACCTTGTCTGTATCTATTCCAGACATGAACTCTTGCTCCACTGTCAAATTATCAAAGAAATCTTCAGATGCTTTGGGAAAAAAAATGAAAATCAATACAACAACAACTGACAGCTCATGTTTTACATTTAATGTTTCAGCAGAGATGCACTCCATGGAGCAGAGCCAGTTTCTGCCAGGCTGAGTGGCATCCTGCTGGATTTAAATTATTCCTACTCACTGGTGATGTCTTTGATGAGCTCTGCAATGGAGGTGTGGTTTGCCAGCGAGCTCCTCGCCGCCTGCATGTGGGGCAGCTGGGACACAAACTGCTTAATCTCTCCAACAGTCTTGGCATGGTGCCTTTCCTGCAGAAATCCATCACTTGGGTTAGGCCTTGTTCGTGTTACCAACACCAAGCAGATCATCTTATCATAAAGAATTTTTACTGCACTCCCTGTAGGGAGTTAGAGATGCACAGCCTTTTAGACAAAGGCCTTTAGATGCTTACACTGAAGTCACAGCATTATCTGTAACAGCACTTGGATCAAGGGAAGAGGCAGCACATAATACAGCAGCATCATCAGACTGTTATTTTCCCTTAGCCCAGTGTTGTAAACCATTTTATCCACATTTGTCTGACTCCAGCCATCACTAGCTCCTCCTCAATTTCCCTACCAGAGAAAACTCCCTTTTTCTCACAAAGAGGAATTACTCTGCTGGCTGACAGGGAGCTCTAGGCCAATACTCTGAGAGTGGGGAACATCTCCCCTTGGAGCAGGAGTGAAAGGTGCTGAGGAATTGGGCTGGCAGGGTCTGCCATTCCCTCTGCTTGGTGGCAGCAAGGTGCCAGGTTTTGAGGCAGGATGTGCTGAAGCACCATGCAGAGTTCAGCTCCAGAGGGCTGCACTGCATTTGGGCTACTTGCCTCCTGCTGCAACTTGGAATAAAAATAGTAATAATTTGAGTCATATGTGAAGGATTTAAATGGGCAAGTGCAGGCAGGAGAATCATGATGGAGCCTGTGATTGAAGAAGTCCTCTGCTGCCAATAAGCTGCTGTTTCATTATCACCTATTACTGCTGACAATTTCTTAGAATTCTCCTTTTTTAACAAGCAGTATGAACAATCCATCTTTAGCACCTCCAGCACTAATAGTGCAGAAGCAGAGCTACACTGGGGATGAGGCTGAGCACTCAGTACTTCAGTTAAGGTACCACCACCTCGTCTTAGATGTGGCAGAGGTTGAGGCTAAAAAAGCCCCCTCAAGGAAATACAATCAAAGAGTGAAACAAGTTCTCTTGAGAGTCCTCACAAAGTCAGAAAAATGAGATATGGGATCTCAGTTTATGAATCATCAACAGGATGTTTTCAACAAAACCACAAACATGCCTCACACAGCTCTCCAGATTTGTCTGAGATGACACACAAGCATAAATTTACAATTCAAACCTCCAGCAAAACAACTGTCTTTTGCACATTTCTGTTGTTTTTGATGCCAGCCATAATCTCTGGGACATTACATTCTGGTGCTTTATTGCTTAAGGCTTTTTCTCTGCATCCTGAAGGGAAAAGGACCTTTCAGTGAACAGGTAACAAAAGCAGCCAAGTGGAATTGATCAGCACACTAAAAATCACCTTTGGCTTCTTGCAGAGAGAAGCAGCACCTGCCTCCTGCAGACTGAAGAGAGCAATTCCTGTTATGGGATCTACAGGCTAACACAGGGTGGGTTAGGCAAGCCCTGAGCAGAGGGAAAGCCCCAGAACAGATGTGTGGGGAGAAATGAGGATCCACATTACTACAGGCTTCTTAAAAGGAGATTTGACCAACACCTACTCAGAACAGGAGACCTCATCCCAGGGCAGGGGAACAGACTGCAACAGCTTCCTGGTTTTTCTCATTGTGGGGGATTACTGTGGGAGCAGCTTGAGCTGCCAGTCCCAGCCCTGCTGAACACAAACTGTGAATTATCTGATGCACTGTTGGACACAGGCCTCACCTCAAAGGCTGCTGAGATGATCTTGGCTTTCTTGCTCAGCACTGACCCCACAGCATTGAAGTTCTTGTCTCGGATTTCGGCATAAAGTTCTTCTGCAGAGTTCAGCTGGAGCTTCTTGGGTTCTGTGGGAAGATCTTTCCCACCTTCACCTTGCTTCTTTGGGGCAAACTTCTCGGGAGGGAGTTTCACATAAGCTACCAAATGCAGAGAAATAACCCTTGTAAGGACTGGAACTTCATCAGCAGAAGTTAAGATCAGCAGGCTGTGGAAATGTGTCCCCTGAGCTGGAAACAGCTCTGAGTAGCAAAGCAATATTAACACTCAAACCACTCAGTGCCTGTGTGTTAATTGAGTCTCCCAGCATTCAGCCAAGGACTTAGACAAACATCAGCACATCAGAACCCATGGCCAGCTGCCCTGCTTTCAGAGAGGCAGCCCAGCAGGAGGGATTACAGCCCATAAATGCCTCTCTGGAGTTTTCTTACCCCTGAAGAGCAGGACAGTGTTCTGAAAATGGCATTTCACAGGCTGTCCCTGTTCCCTCAGTGTGGCGTGTGATCCAGGCAGGATGGATGCTGAAGGCACACACATTCCCATTCCCACAGACTGTACCTGGCTCCCCTTCCCAGGCAAAAAGAGCCAGAGTGGATCTCAGTGGGCTCCAGCTTGGGACTGAACAAACCCCACTTTGATTTCAGCTGAGCTGCTCTCACATCACTTTTAGTGAAGCCCAAACCCACCCAACAGGCTGCAAGCTGTCCCAGGACACGGGAAAGCTGCTCCTGCCCAGGACTCACTGTTCTGGATGCCATAGATCTCATCTATGAGCCCCTCGTACGTCAGCTGCGTGGCCAGCGGGGTCAGCAGGTCCACGTTGCGGTCCAGCAGCAGCAGAGTATCAAACACAGGGAAGATGGAATTCTGGCTCCCGGGGAACTCCCGCTTCATCCTGATCATCATGTTGGCCACGTGCTGCAAGGAGATCACACTGCTCTGGTTCTGCTGCAGGCCACGGCAGATGGATGTGACCTCTGGGCCCTGCAGGCACATGCAGGGGATGGCAGGAGGACAGACTGGCTGGTGGATGGGGCAGGATGAGACTGAGAAAACAAAAGTCCTTCTCTGCTGCTCTCTGCAGCTCAGCAAGACAGCAATGGCCAAATTATTGCATTCACCTCAAGCTGCTCCCTCACCATAGAAAATACCAATTAAACCACAGGTTGATCAGAAAGGAGCAAAAGGGATGTGTGTGTGTCATGGCTGGATTAAAAAAAACCCAGAGGTGCATTTAACCAAACACTCCTTTAGGCAGATCAAGGAACAAGATGCATTTGTTCAGCCTCACCCGAGCACAGTCGCCCTTCCCAAAAATCTGCGGGATGGTTCCGTAGAGAGCCTGCAGTGTCATCAGCCCCTTTGCTGCATGGTACAGACTGGTCTGGTCACTCTCCAGGTAACATTCCTAAAGAACAAGAGGGATTCTGATGGAAGGTGTCAATCCAATACAGCTGCCTTCACAGCAGAGCAGGGTCCATGGGAACAGGCTGGGAAAAACTGCCTCTTAGCATATATGGACCTTATTATCTGTGCTGTCACTACATCAAATCATTTTCTTGATGACCAAACACTAATATTTTTGAACTCCAGACACAAATCCAGTTTGATGGAGCAAAAGAAAGTGACTGGAAGGGCCATATCTTGCTAATTAGGCCAGTATGAGCACACAACATTCATTACAGCTGCAAGTCCTGACACATCATTCTTTGAGCTACACATAAGACAGAGAGGGCCAAGAAACTCTCAAACTGTCCTGTGGGAAGGCAGGACATGCAGCTGGGATGTGACAGCTGTTAATGCTCAGTGCAGTGAGAACCATCACACGGCTCCCTGGCTGTGCAGGAATGCAAACCGTGCTGGCTCCCTGTGACAACTGAGAGCTTTAAGCCTCAGGAATGCTCCACTTGTGACAATAACACCAGCAGCTGAAGATGGAGGAGCTGGGGTGCAGCTCAGTGTAGTGACAGTTCCTTCAGCTTTTAGTGTGAAAACACACAGGGAAGTTCAGGCTTCAGGATCAAGGCAGGTTTGCTCTGCAAGGCCTTTCCTTGCTGTGACTCTCAAACCCCTAGAGAGCTGCTGCACCAGAACCAGCACCCAGCACAAATCCACGTCGCGTTTTCCCTCAGGACGAGGGGAGGGCGCACCTTGAAGGCGCTCTCGGACTCCATGGAGAGCAGGTCTCCGTCGAAGGGGATCAGGTCCAGGCTGTACTGCTCGCGGTGGATGAAGGAGCCCAGCACGCCCTGCTCCTTCAGCCACTGCTCGCACAGGAGGCTGCGGCGCGGCACGAACAGGATGTGGAAATCCCTCTGCGGGGAGCGGCCTCGGTCTTCCCTGGAAAAGTCACGGCAGGAGCACAGCACACGGTCAGTGACTGCACATGGGAGCAGCACAGAGCACGGGCAGGGGGCACTGGATTCACACAGAACAGGAACCGGGTTATTGCCGATTCCTGGATTTTGAGGGTCAGTGTCCAGCCTTGTGCAGCCACAGCTCTGACACCAGGGCAGGGGACGTGGCTGTCCTGCAGTTCCCAAAAGGCAAAGCAAGCCAAGCGTGACTCCTTCCAGGTAATCAGAAGGAGCGTGCACCCTCGCGGGGAGGAACGCACCCTCTGCACCGCAGCCAGTGACGCCTCCCTGTGCCGCACCCCCGGCTAAGCCGCAGCGTGGCTGTGCTGCGGGCTGGTGTGCGCACATCGCTCCTCCATCCCTGCACAGGTGTCACAAAGCACGCGGTGATCCAGCTCACACCTGTCCCCTCCCCACGGCCCTGCCCGCGGTACCTGAGCACGTTGTCCGCGATGATGTCCATCAGCTCCAGCTTGGGCCTGACGAAGAAGATGATGTTCTTGACGTCGGCCGGGGGCAGCCGGCCCGGCTTGAGCGTGAACATCTTCTCCACCTCATGCTCCTGCGGGAGGCACGGCCGTGAGCCGAGCGCGGGAGCGCGGCCGCCTGCCCCGACCCCGCGGCGCTTACCTTGAGCAGCGAGTACTGCGCGATGAGCCCGAACGGGCCGGTCAGGTACTCGTCCCAAACGATGGCCTGCGGGAAGGGAGGGAGGGATGAGAGCGGGACCCCCTCCGGGCGGCGGGACCCCCTCCGGGCGGCGGGACCCCCTCCGGGCGGCGGGACCCCCTCCGGGCGGCGGGACCCCCTCCGGGCGGCGGGACCCCCTCCGGGCGGCGGGACCCCCTCCGGGCGGCGGGACCCCCTCCGGGCGGCGGGACCCCCTCCGGGCGGCGGGACCCCCTCCGGGCGGCGGGNACCCTGTGAGGGAGCTGGGAAAGGGCTCAGCCTGGAGCAAAGGAGGCTCAGGGGGCCCTTCTGGTTTTGCCCACTTCTTGCCGGGGGGGGCCGGCGGGGGGGGACGGGCTGTGCCCGCAGGGAACGGGAAATGGCCTAAAGCTGCCCCAGAAGGGGTTCAGGTGGGACAGCAGGAGGAATCCTCACTGAAAGGGTGATTAAATAATGCCCAGGGAGGCGGTGGTCTCTGTTCCTGGAGATATTTAGGTAAGGACTGGACGTGGCACTCAGCAGGACCCTGGTCACGTTGACAAGGTGGTGTTTAGTCACAGGCTCCGTGATCTCAGGGGTCCCTTCCCAGCTGATGGATTGTGTCATTTACAGTGTCTGTCCCCACACAGAACCCCTCACACTCCAAATGGAAATGCAGAAGAGAAAACACACTTTCTTTTTTTCCAAAATATAACTTTATTATATATATGCATATATACACACACACCACACTCACTATATAGAAGCTGAAAGAATGCAAAACAGGGATGGCCCACAAACTGTTTCAGGTGTGCACAGGTGTGCACAGCATACAGGTTTCCAAAAACCCCCAGCAGCTCCTTACCTGCATCACTTCCACGTTTCACACCAAACCACAACCCAGAGCTCACAGCACCGAGCGACATCGCAATCAAAGGAGTAAATGAAAATAAAGATGAAATATTTCTCAACTCAGTCCAGTGTCAAAAAAAAGCTTAAAAATCTAAATGTACAAATTCAGCCTTAAAATGGTTTAGTGCAAATATGAAAATTAACAGCATATTTTTAAGGTATTTAAATAAGCTTTAATATAACTCTAGTGCTTCATTCCTATACATGTTTTCCCATCAATAGATCCGACAGCACAGGGGCATTTCCTGTTCAGGGAGGGACAAACCCAGAACCTGGGAAGAAACAGCATCAAGTCACTTGTTAAATCATTTATTCACCTTTCACTGAAGTTTGTTAAAAAGGGACGGGGGCGTATTTATTAGTGGAAGAACAAAATATTTATGCTTGTAGGGACTGTGGAGCGGGCGGGCAGGGGAGCAGGGTCACTGTCCCTTGTCCTGACATTCAGCACGGGCGGCTGCTGCTGGTGCAAAGGTCCGTGGGGCGCTGCCCTCAGAAGGTCTCGTCGTCGTTGCAATCGGCCGTCCAGTGGCCGAACACCTCGCAGGTGTCGCAGTAGGGGCGCTCCTCCCGCCGGCTGCCGTGGTGCGCCGAGTGCGGCGGCTCCTCCAGAGCCTGCGCCTGCGTCGGGCAGTCCTCGGTGTCGTGCAGGTCGAAGCAGCCGCAGATGTCGCAGAAGAGACGCGGCTTCTTCTTGGACAGGCTCTCCTCCTCACTGCAAGAGCAGCGGCAGCGCAGGTCAGTGCCTCTGCCACACGGGAGCGCCGGCCCCGCGGTGAGCTCGGCGATACTGACAGAGCTCAGCCCAAAATACAAACCCTTCTCCAGCACCCTGCAGTGCCCCCACAGTCCCCTACACTCTGCTGAACAAGCTGCTGTTTGTGCAAATATTTGCCCAGAGACACATGTAAAATAGTTTCTATTTTCCCTTAAGAGAGCTGAAGTCATGATACAGCAAATTAGGTTTTAGTTCAATTTCTCGGGATTGGTCCTGCCCATCCCATCACAGCTACAGCCTCTTGGGAGCAAAGACTCTTCTGCACTTGGAAAGGACCAGATTCACCAAGCCATGACAGACGTGTCACGATACATCAGTGATAACTACAGAGCACCATCTGCACCCCCAGTTACACCACAGTGTAAAGAGAAGGCTGAATTCAAGCACTTAACTCCAGGGAAAGCTCCTTCAGCCCCTCCTGACAGCTGAGATCAGGCTGGTGCATGGTGCAGCTGCCAACCCATTCTACCAACACTTCCCAAAACAAGAGCCAAGCTTTGCCACAGGATTTGTACCTGTCATAGTTATTTATCTCCTCCTCGTTGCCATTCAGGGCTGCTTCACACATTCTTTGTATCTTCAAGTTCAATTCTTCGTTCCTCCTTTGCAGATCCACTATCACTGAATTCAGGAAGTCGATCTAGGAGAGCCAAGGACAAGGACAAGGACAGTCAGAGGGGCAGGGGATGGCACCTACCCCAGCCCTGGGGCTCAGCTCTGCTGAACAGAGCCAAGGAACACTTGGAAAATTAACAGGGGAGGAAAGAAGTGGAACCCACCTCGCCCTGGTGGAAGGAAGGGTTGCCATCAGCAGGTGAATTCAGGGAAGCAGGAAACAGAAAAAGATTGGTGGTTAGTGTATGTTCATGACAGCTCTCGTGGCTGCACAACTGGAAGGACATTTTTTAACCACTGTGACTGACATCTGTGATCTAACAAAGGCTTTATCATGAGCAGAAGGGGATCCTATTGTAACCATATTTTCTAGGCTTTTGTTGGCACAGGCCCCCGGGGTGAAGCAGCACTTCAGGGGGTCACTGTGACTGCACTGCCCTGAACCACATCTTCCTGTGCCAGCTGAGCACCTCCCCTCTCCCCACTGCTGCCAACCCTTGTTCTGAGCTCAGTTCTGCAGTTAGGAAGAACTGGAAGAACTGCAGAGCTTAGGGAGCCCATTTCTCCAAGATGCCAAGCACCAGCTTCAGGTGGGCCACAGCTTTTCCTCAAGCACATCTGAGAAACCTCTGGAAAGGCCAAGGAGCAGTGAGTGCTCTGCTGGGCTGTACCTCTGACAGGCTGCAGGGCACAGCTTGCCACCCCCACTTCCTGCTTGTTTCCTCACATTCCCATGAGCTGAACTGTTTCTCCAGTACCATCACTTGATTCTTACTGTCACTGACACTTCCCTTCAGAAGCTGAGGGCTACAAGATAAATCTGTTAAAATCCTGACTGACAAAACCCAGTAAGGATCTTTGGAATATTCCCCTCTCCTACAGCCCCACTGCTGGTTTAACATGCTCATGTGCACATCCAGTACCTGCTTCTCTCTTGCAATTTCCTCCTGAAACAGAGTAGCAGCATCACCTTTAAAGAAAAAAACCAAACAAGGTACAAGGTGACTCGTGGCTCAGTCAGAAATAATCCACAGGCTCTGAGGGGGTGGCTCTTGCTTTACCTGAGGGGCTCATTACAGTTAAAGGCTGCTCGTTGTTTTCCTTGAGTTTTTGCTCCAAGTTCTTCACCTTTTCCTCAAGTTTCAGTTTGTCAGACTCCAGTGACTTCACCACTGACTGCAGGGTTTTTGCAGAAGCGTTTTCTCCACGGAGCACCGTGATCTGGAAGAGTTGTTTGACCACACTTGGACCTTCCAGCACCAAGGCCAGGGCCCTTGAAGCAAGGGCTGAACAGCCACCAAAAACACGTGCCAGGAGTCACCTGGCTCAGCACAGGCATCTCAAGATTTGATGCTAAGGTTTAACTGTGCCACATGAAAGAAAAACTGAAATTAGGAATCATCCATTCCTCATTTACCTCGTGTCTGAGTTTTTCCAGTTCCTCATCTTTTTGTGTGATCAAGGCACTAGTAACATTGATGGATTTCTGTAAAGATGCTCTCTCTTCATCAATTTCTTTTTTTAAAGTTGATTCTCTAAAAGAAAACCAAGTAAAACCAGAAGTCATGTAATGAATGGGTAACTGTAGTGGCCTGAAGTAGTTTCATTTACTTTCAAGTATTAAACTACTTAAGAAGTGGTTCTTAAAAAACAAATTAAAGTTTACTACTTGACTAAGGTTTTATATATGTACAAACATTTCAGGTGTTACAACTGTGGAAACAAAGCAAAAACTTTACCTAGGTAGTACATGCCAGAATCTGCATAGCACCGTATCCATTTGAATTTAAAGGAGCAAGTTACAGACTGGGGAGATACAGGATAAACAAACATGTTGCACAATGTTCCACAAAACCTAACTTGAGAGTTTTGTTACTTCTTGAAAATTACTAACAAGCAACAAAACAGGCATGCAAAGCTCATTTGTACAAGTTGTCATGCAAAGCATGGGTGAGGCTGGAAATATCAGCTGGTCCTCACTAATTTCAGTGAAATCATCATTTCCTGCACATGGAGAAACCACATGGGATTTGTTTTACTTCATGGGAGAATGGTTAAAAGGAAATCCTTCAAAGCAGGCACAACTCCCTTCTGTGTATGTATGTCCAGTTTTCCCAATATTTTTCATGGATCTAACACAGATACAACTTCTGCCTACAGCTCCTGCCTTAAGGCACCACTGCTGTGACACCCTCACACTGGTGCAAGCTGATCTTCCTGACAGCTCACAGAACACACACAGTGAGTAACTCTCCTCTGATGGGAGGAGCACTGCTGCAAAGTTCCTTACAAGCAAAAAGATTTTGGTCAAAAAAGAAAACAACAAATAAGTGACTTCAAACCATTTACTTTTCTCCAAGAGGAACTGGCTCTTCAGTGCAGGCAGCAGGGCTGCTGTGGGCTCTGAGCTGCTGCAGGGATTCCAAACTGCACTGCACTCCCCAGCACTGCTGAGGGATCAGCAGCAGAGCCCATCCACGTGGGAGGATGCTCAGGGGACAGCTACTGAGCCCAAATGGAAAAGTTCCCACCTCTGTGGTGTCTACAGTTAGTGAGAGCCACGATACCCAGACCATGAAACACAGGAAATGTCACCCACTCCAGATAAACGGGCAGCTCAACAGTGAGAGCACAATCAATGCAATTCTTTCATTGTTCAGATTGTACTCAGGAATGGAAGCAGCAAGTGGAGAATCTGGGGTTTAGAAAAGCTGAGGCAGCTACCAAACAAGAACCAAAATTTGGTTTGGTTTTGGTCTATTTTTACAATGAGAGAATCAACAGAAGTGGAAACACAACAACTCGCAGACTGATCTTGCCTTCAAATACAAGTTATAGTCTTGTTAATAAAACCCAAAAGGGCAGAGGGATGGAAAGACCCCCTGGCCAACCCCGAGTCAGCAAAGCACTCAAAGCTCCACAGGCAGCTCCGTGCTCTCCCAGGATTCCCAATGCTCTGCCTCCCCGGGGCTTTCAGTGCTTTGCTGCTTGGACCAGAGGTGGGCTGGGGAAGGATGTGCCACCCGTGCACGGGTGCTGCTGACAGAGCAGAGCTGAGAATCCAGGATTTGCTGGGAAGCAAACCCTGAGGACATCTGGGAATCACATCTGGAAGCTGCTGCTCACAAAGCTCTGCTGCACCCGAGACTCCTCCCGAGCTCCCCGTGCTGTGCACGCAGCTGGGGAAGGGCAGATGGAAACCCCAGGCACTCAGCCCATGCTCAAGAGCTTGTGATGCAGCCAAGGTTTGCACTTGGTCAGATCTTCCTGGGGAGATCAGGCCCAAGCAGATGCTTTTGGCACAAATATGGTGAATTCGCCACTGGTCGGGCTCGGCTGCAACCACCACAAGGCTGAGGTGGTTGGAAAAGGCAAACAGGTTGTGAGGATAGAAACAAAATATTTACAGACTCAATACAGGAGCCTCGAATGCTAAAACACAAGGGGAGAGAAAGGAGAGAAGAAAAGAGGAGAGAAAACAAGAGGGGAAGAAGGTCCCTGTGCTGGAGCTTTGGGCTTTCTTCCCCTGGACAGTCTCTCCAGGAGGACACAGAAATTGTGAACTATGCTCTGCCTCCCCGGTGAAGGTGCTGATCCCCCAGAGTGGGTCACAGGCCCCTTTCCCTTCCAGCAGAGTCTTGGCTGCTGCTGGAGCATCCTGGGCAGTGGGAGTCACACACAGGGTCCTGCAGAGCAGCTGCTAAATGGGAAATAACTGCACTGGGACAGCTTGCAAGGAAAATCTTGTGGACCAATTTATTTTTTTGGAAAAAAAAAATTGATTAGTGAACTTGAACTTTTTTCCTGCCAATTCAAATTCAAAACATCTGCTTACCAGTAGGGGGGAAATCAAAACAATAAAAAATGACTTTTAAATTTAGATGTCATTTTAAAACTTCACTTTCTTGAGAAGCTTAAACTCTGAGCAGTGTGTGGAAGTTGTGGGAGAAAGGGGTTTGTTTTGGTTTAGCATTAGAAAAAAAAAAAAAAATCACCCAGATTCTTCCCTTACTACAAAAATAAGAAATTCTAAGAATGAAGCAAATACCTTAAAGTGCTACTGGGTAAGCTTTAAAAATGCAAGATAACAAGAACCACATGTTAAAAACATGGAGTAAAAATAAAAAATACTGTAAGGAAGAACAATATTTGCACCAAGGGCCTTTTCTGTTTTGGTAAAAAATATATAGACTTTTTTTTTTTTTCATTATATATATATATATATAGCTGAGTGTTTTACAAAACAAAAGCAAGACACCAAGGGACAAAGGCAGCCAAAATATGTACAACAACTTTACTAAAAAAAAAAAAAAAATTAAATTATTTATTGTAACGTGGATAGACTTTCTTGAGTCTTACCATTAAAGACACACAGATATAGCAAGGGAAGCAAGGGCAGGAAAGGGAAGAGAGAGGAATGAAATGAGTATCGAGAAACAGCGAAGCTCAAAGACAGTCAGACAGAACCCACACTGAACCCCACGAGCTGAGGCACACACAACCCCCTGAGCCACCAACACCCAGCTCCTGGCACTCCCAGCTGCATCACTGCTCACGGGGATGCCAAAACAGGGGGAGAGGAATTCCTGAGGGCAGGAGGAAGGGGAGAAAGCCACCACTGGAGATTTGACCTAATTAAACCCAAAGATGGCTCTTGTTCAGCACCTTGGAATTCTTAAGGCAAAAGGAGGAAATTATCATCTTCCCATCCCCAAATTCTGTGGAATTTGGGAATTTAGAGACTTTTTTCATTATTTTTACTTAATTAGCTCTTTATTCAGGCAAACATTTTCATTAGCTCTGATGCCACACGTTGACACGTTCTGAGCCCCAGTGCCTGCAGTCTGCCTCAGCCAGGCTGTTCCTGTTCCTGTTCCTCATTTTCCCCTGCTCCTGTTCCTCATTTTCCCCTGCTCCTCTTGCTCATTTTCCTCTTCTATTGCAGTTTATTCAACACTGCTGAGCAATGTCATTAAGCCAGTCACAAACTGGGGCATCCCAGTGCAACCAGCTGAAGGTGAAGTCGTGGTAAAATTCACTTCACTGATTTTGTAATTGTCTGAATTATTTCAGGCAGCTCACCCAGAGTAAAACAGGAGAAGGAAGATCAGAGTCACACACCTTCCTCTGCAGAACTTACAAAGAGCTTGTCTTTGAAAATGTTCTCTGTGAAACAGAACTGCTGGAAAGTATTGAATGAACTTGGTCCCCACTCCCTCCTTCCTTTCCTCAAGTGAATTCAGGACCTGCACTACTGAAAACACATTTCAAACATGTTCAGTAACAGGCTGGCTAAAGCTGGAGGCTTGGCTGATCCAACTCTGACATTCCCTGGGGAAGCACTGGCTTGGGAAACACCCCAAGTGCCTGCTGGCCTTTGGAACAGCAGGAGAAACAACATCCCCCTCCCAGGGTGTCAGGGAATGAGGAAGGGAACAGTGACAATACTGAGTGGCCAAGGATGTGCAAAAACACCCCAAAGCCACTCACAGTTCTTTGTTGTGACCATTATAAATCCAGGAAATTTAGCAGGGGTTGGTTTGTTTCTCCTGGAACAGCTGAGGTGTCGTGGGGAGCTGTGTTGTTCTCTGAGGATTTATGTAACTGCTTTTGGAAAGCCCCCGTTTCCCTCAGGGCACAGGGGCCAGTCAGCTTCCCATGCTCACACTGCACACACTCACATTTGTGACTCGGGACCTTTCCCTGAGCAGCAGCTTACAAAGGGATGCCCCAGTCACCCAGGAGAATCTCCTGGCATTTAAAAGCAGTGCTGAATGAACTGCAATAACCCACAAGGAACTCAACAGCCCAGAGCCAGGAGAGCAGCAAGTGCTCAGAAACTTTCCTTTCCCTCCAATAACTCTCCTCAGCATCACTGTATTTATTGTCCATTAATTCTCAAGAGCTCGCCAGGTCAGATCTTTGCACACACATTTTATCAGACTGAGGGACAATCCAACATTCCAGAGCAGACTAAAACCAAACATTAAACTGGTCACTGCAAATAGGAATTACCACAGTGTGGGAGGTGTGGAACTAAAGCAAACGTGGACGCTTCCATCTCTAATCCAACGAGTGCAACAACTCAGCACTTTTAACCATGACACAAAAAGAACAGCTCTTAGCAGTGTTTGTGTTCCATTTCTGTAGGACTGTGGGGTTAAACACACATCAGCAGGAACAACTTACCTCTTTTTCATCTCTAATAACTGGTTATTGAGTACTGATCTCTCCTCTTCCAGCTAAAACACAAGTACAGACAGACTCCAGTTAATACACTACAGATTGTTTCCTCAGTATAATAAATCAGAGCATCATTATCATAAAATGAACGTGGGAGAGGCTGCAGAGCCCCCAGATCCTCAAAGCAGCAGATTTTCTACTGGCACAGCACATGCACCCAAACACAAACTGTTCACTGACCAAAACATCAGCTACTGAGGGGCTGGAGGTGCTTTATGAGCATTTCCATGTCCTGTGCACACAGCAGAGCTGTGAGATCAGTGTTCAAGGATATTTCCAGACCCCTCTCACACCCCTCAAGAACCCTTTGTGTGCCTGGCTGTCACTTTGAGCCCAGCACTGGGGAATTGCTGGGTTTGCTGTGCTGGATCATTGTACCCCTGACCTGTATTTGTTACTGCCCCATTATTCAGAGATAAATTATTGATCTCAAAGCTGTTGCTCTGGTGTTTGTTATCACATCCTGAACTTGGTGAGGCCACTCTTAAGCCCTTAAAACCTGCAAAGTCTTCAGCTGAAATGGTTGTTGTTGGTTCTTGGGTCTAAACTGGGTTAGGAAATGCAAAGCAACAAAAATGCAAAGGCCCAACACAGAAACACTGGGGCAACTGATCTTCTGAAAAGGTTAAGAAAACAAGTATTTTCCAGGCAAATTAATTATTTTTCACCATCTCCTCCTTCTTATTCAATGGCCAAAGCCATCAGTTACTGCTCTGAGAACTGTCTGTACCAGAACTCCCTGAGCACAGGCTCCAGGGGGATTTCACAGGGGTCATCCACAAGGTCAGGAACACATCCATTTATAAAGGCAACCTCAGAGCCCTGAGAGCAGCTCCTGTCCCTGACAGAGAGGATCCTTTCAGCACTCTGCACATCCTGAGGTTTGGCACAGAAGGTGTTAAACAAGTTTCCTTGAGCAGGCAGGGTGTCTGCCAGCCCCCAGCTCTCAGCTAAATGCAGCTCACTGAGAGCAGCCATCTCCTCCACATTTCCTGACGAGTTACCTTCTCCTTCCCTGGGCTGCAGTGCTGCTAAACCTCCCAGGTTTGGCATTAACCACCATTGTTTCACTGGGCTTAATCAGACAACTTCATTGACACAGAAAATAGATACTAGAAGGGTGTAGAGGGACTTGTATAAATAATTCTTAAATCAAGATGTGTCTCTCAAGGCAAGTGACCACTGTGGGACAGCAGAGCAGCCAAGGCACTGTGGGGGTATGGCCAAGTTTTTCCGGCAGGTCAAACTCAATCAAAACCCAGTTCCACCAGCAGCACCAGAGCACTCCCTGAGCCCCAGTTTCTGTCTTGTCTCCTGCCCACAGGCAGCCTTTGTGAACTCCTGACATCTGTGCAGACTGGTGACAGAAAGGGAGACAGATGACAAATGTGAGGAATGTGACTCCCAGGGAGCTGCAGCTCCTCCAGACCCTCCTTTCTCACACCTGGGTTCCAGGCCCCTCTCCAGACTGAGGGGACTCATCTCCTGCCCATCACACATCCCAGCTGCATTTTTGGATTCCTTGTCCTCTGCCAGCACTGGCATTTCTCTACAGTCACACTCAGCACCCTCAGAGCAGACCTTGCACACTGTTAATAAAAGATGGGCCAGTTGAGCTGCTGGGTATTTCTACACCTTCTCCAATGAACTTCAAATGCCTGCGCAGCTCTGAGGCTCCCAAAATGTCACAATAAATAATCTGAAGCCAGGAAAGTTCCCTGAGCTCAGTATCTATCTGAATGTGACTCTTTAGCTAATTACAATCAGCTAATTATTAACGGATCAATACAGAAAAGCTCCCTCAGCATCTCTGGCATGAGACACTTTAACCTTTAGATGTCCAGATGAATCATTCATGAAACAGGATTCATTAATTTTGCAAAGTGTGTCACAAGCAGCCACAGATTCTCTAACCCAAATGACAACACACTTGTTAGAATTGATGTGGTTTCCACAGCAACAGCTCCAAATTCCCAATCCTGTGCTTGCCCCTTCCTGATGCATTTCTCAGGTACCTGCACAGACTCTCTGCAGACTGAGCTCTGCTGTGTTCTGCTCTCCTCCCACTGCCCAGATTTCCAGGCAATCCTGCTGTGGGAAACCCTTCACTGCCACCACGGACACTCCTCCAAAATCCACTGGAGGATTCTTCGTGGTGACATTTTCCTGCTTCCCACAGAGAGCCCAAAGCCTGTGGAGCTTGGTGTGACAGGAGAGGGGAGCTGCTGGGATATCTGGGACACCAAAGGCCTCTCCAGGCCGAGCTGTTCACCAGCTCTCACAGCCCAAATACAACATTTGGGAACTGCAACAGGCAGCATTCCCACATTCCCAGGAGTCAGATCCCATTTTCCTTTCAGAAGGGGACACAGTGCAGCACAAAGGGCTGAGGAAGGCAAACAGGCTGTGTGTCCAAGCTCCAGCAGATCCTCCAGATCCTTGCTCCTGGAGCCATCTCCTCACGGGCAGGACAGGCTGTGGTGCAGCTGAGCTGACACTGCTCCCGTTTGTGAGGTGATGGATTCATCCCTGTGCTTCCCACACTGCAGCTGTCTGTCCTGGCAGGGAGAGGGATCCCTGCTGACAGATCCATGGCCAGCAGGATGCACACAGCAGGATTCCTTCCCCAGGTCAGCTGCAAACAAGGGAGGTCACAGACTGAGTGCAGTGACCGTGGCCAGCCCCTGGCTCGGGGGCCCAGGGGTCCCTTCCCTCGAGGCCTTTTCGGGTGACAAAATGCAGAAAGATTTGACCAATGCTGCCAGATCCTTCTGAAGTTACAACTCTCCCTGAAAATAACAGGTTGCCTCAAGGACTCTGCAATAATTTAGGAAACCCTGTGGGAGTGGGGAGCAGCTCCCATGGCTGTTTGGGATGTGCTCTCCCCACTCTGCTCCTCAGATGGGGAATGAGTCAGTGCTGAGCCCACACGTCTGGGACTCTGCTCGTCACCTCCAAAGGCTCTTGAGGATCAGGGAGCCTGAGCATTACTCCTGCCAGCAGCTAAAAGGATTTACAAACTGGCCAGGGCTGCAGTCACCCATCCTCAGGACTTCCAAACAGCACCTTTGGGGAAAAATCAGCCTCTTGGCTTTAAAAATACCAAGGGTGAAAGAGTCTGTGCCCTGTCACAGGGAACAGGATCCCCTCCCTGCACAGGTGCTCTCTCAGAAAGGCAGGACACAAACCTCACTCTCCTACATTCCTGCTTTTGGATCTTCTGGATAAGATCTTCCGAAGATTCCTTCACGGTGTGCCTGTCACTGGAACTGCTCCACAAGAACTAAACCCACTCCATTATGGGCTGTAAATCTGTTTTATCTTTTGGCAAGTACCAGTGAATCCATATTTTAAGATTCCAACATGTTCAAATATAATAGTAAAAAATAAAAAAATAAAGTACCACCAGAAGAAGACCTTGCAGGGGTTCTGTTCCCCAGGACCCACTGCCTGGCTGCAGCACAGTGTGGAGTTTGAGCAGACACATGCACAGCACAAGCCCAACCAAGTAGTTTTACACAGTATTCTGAAATATATCCTAAATCCCCTTTGTTTTCAGTGGGGAGAGCAGGAATAAGAATTAAAAAGCTACATTTCCTTACTACTGGAGGGTGGACATTTCCACAGTTGTGTAACAAAATCACTCCCGACAGAAATAGCAACTGTTAATACACTTGGCTAAAGCACGTTTCATTTATGCTCATTCCCAAGCCTTCCCAAGTATCCTTCCCGGGTTACGTAACCTCCTGTCAGCCTGCACTTCCAACCTCCCCGTGCAGGTGGCTTCCAAATTTATTTCCAAACGCTCCCAGCACCGCTCATCCTTTCTCCAGCACGGGCTGCCCGGGGCAGCCCCGGCGCAGCCTCCACCCTCCCGCGGCGGCCGCTCTACCTTGTGGTGACCCGAGAGCTCGTCCCTGCTCCTGCCCAGCTCCTCGGCCAGTTTCACGTTCTCCTCCTGCAGAGCCTCGAGCTGCTGGGACTTGTGAGCCGCTGCCAGCTTGAGCGCTTCGCTGCGAGCACACAGAGAGCATCGTTACCATAGGAACGGGAGAGGCTCGGGAAAACCGGGGGAAGAGAGGCGGCTTCACAGCTCGGAAAAATACACCGGGATCACGTGTGGCAGCGGGAATGGCGGTGACAATGCCGGGGACACAGGGACGGGGCGAACCCTGCGGAGCCTTCCCCTGCCGCAGGTGCTCGGGGGGGTCCCACGGGCAGCGAGGGTCGGCGATGTTTGCAGCCTGCACTGCTCACAGAAGGGAACTTTGCAGCCAGAGGTAAAACATAATTGCTTAAAAGCATTGAAAAAGAAAGAAAGAAAACTTGGGAAAAAAGGCAACAGGAGAAAAAGCCAGCTTAGAGCTCCAGTTATTTAACTGCTCCCTACCAGGTCTGACATCCAAAAGTTCAGGGTCACAGGAAGCAAAACCTCATCTATTCCTTTATTTTAATAGACACAAAACTGCAAATGAGACAAAACCAGAGCTGAAGAAAAAAGGGCTCTGCAGCTTCCATCAGCCTGTGTTGCTACTAATGAGTATCATTTCCTTAAAATACGTTTATTTGCAATGAATTTTTAAAACTATTTAGCATGCTGGTTGTAACATGAGCGACTAACAGAAAACCTTTAAGATTTGGTATCTTTCAAATATCCCAAAAGATACTCTTAATTTCAGTGCATAGTAATTTTTATTACTCTTTTGTTTTTTAAAAAAGGAGACACAGTACTCCTGTGTGCCAATACTACAGACTTAAACCCTGACTGGAATATTAAAAATACTTTTATAACTGTGGGAAGTAGGAGAGTCAGAAACTTATTCAAGCACTTCAAAATACAAGGATCTGTTGTCTCTTACTGAGCACATTCAGACAAGACCCTGATTTTAGTTCAGCATTTCACGGCACTGATTTTTCAACCATTCCTTCTACCTGGACTCACCTTGGCCAATTCCCACCCTGATCCCCCTGGACTGGAGCAGAGTGTTCCCTCCTCTGAGCAGGAACACATCCCTTCCTAACCCCTTCCTAACCCTGATTCCTCGCTGAGGTGCAGCACTAACCCCTCCTCCTCCTCCTCCTTCTGGCATTAAGGCACAGATTATTTAGGGTGTTAAAACACTCCCACACCCTGTGCTGGGGTCAGTGTGCCTGAAGTGCTGCCTCACCCTGTCCCTGCTCCAAAGGCACCACATTCCCTCTGCTCTCCCCACCCAGAGCTCTCTACCCACACCCTGCTGCTCAGGAATCCCTGCCACCAAGCTAATTCTCACTGTAATTAAACCACAAAACAACCAGCAAAGATCAATTAAAAGCCAGACAGGCTTCCCTTTCTCCCCAAGGTCTCAGCTCTGATGATCAGAGGCCACATTCAAACTAAGAAATCACAGAATAAATCCCCTCAGGGTGATCAGGGAACACCTTGTGGTGCTGGAGATTTTCAAGGCAGCATCTTCTGTAAATAACTGCTGCCTGGCAAATTACAGCCCAATATCTGCTGCCTTTCCATAATATCAGAGTCTCCCCTGCAGTTCCAGCAGCCCTTTACTGTGGCAGGAATTGCTCCTGGGAAGAAATCCTGCTTTTCTCAAAGGGGTCTGTGCAAGGCCCAGGTTTTCCAAAGCCACCAGCACAAGCTGCCAGTCACAGTCACTATGAGACTCCATAGGGCAAATTACTTTATATCAAATGCCTTCAGTTCATTTGTTTGTGTCCAGTGTTACACACCCTGAATCTGTAGTATGTAAAATGTTGTTTTTTCAATGAAGCAGCTCAAATAATGAACAATTACACTGAGTTTTACATCACATATATAGGATTTGTTCTGCATCATTTAGAAAATAAATACACAGTGGGGACACAGAAATAAACTTCATAAAGCCATCAATGAAAAATAAAAGCAGAGTGAAATTTTAATGAACAAAGCCACTTAAAACTCCAAGTGTACTTGTAATTAAATCAGAATTCTCTTCTAATAAAGATTTTAATATCATCTCGTGCCCTCAGGTGACAGAACCCTCCAACAAACAAATTATTTCAAACTATGCTCCAAGGATTTGCTTTAATTCCCTTCAGCAATTTAGGAGCAACAATTCTCATGTCAAGTTTTGCACATGCCAAACATTTTAAGTCAGGATATCAGAAGGATGCTGAAAGACAATTTAAAAAATAAAAATTAAACACAAAAACGAACAGATTTAACACTGAAATACTTACAATTCTTTTTTAAGTTCTTCCACTTTCTTGTTCTCCAGATTTAGAAGCTCTTTTGATTTATTAAGTTCCTCTTCATTTTTCAGGTTGTTTTGTTTAAGCATGTCCAACTTAAAGAGGAAAAAAACCCTCATTACACCAACGAAAGCACACAGTTCTCAGGAAACAACCCTCAGCCTCGGGGGCTTGACTCTTCCACTTTCCATCTTTAGCCCCTAAATTAACCCAGCCTGTCTGGACTGAGGTCTTTGTCCAACAACAAATATTAAGAGACCTTCTGCATTCAAACAGAGCAGCACAAAAAATTCCAAGTGCACTGGAGAGCAGTTTCCAGGCATGTGGTGCCAACACCCCAAGGTAAAGCCCAAACTCCCTCTCCTGCATTAACTGCTGCAGCACTCAGAGCATTTTTTGCTTTTTAAATGCAGCTTGTTGCTAAAACCAACTGTCCCCTTGGTCTTTATTCCTCTAAGATAACTCATAAATTCTGCTTTTCCATACCTTAGTTTCTGAGAGTCAGGAGGCCTGAATGCACCCACAGGAAATGAACTCCCTGCAGAGATCTTGTTGCATGGGACAAAGTGTCAGACCTGGATTTCCTGAGCTCGTGTCCCCCACAGAAACACCAGGAGCTCGTGGAGCTGATTTGTTTGCATGCAGCCCACAGTGTCTTTATTACATAACAGATAATCTGCAGCCATTCTCATGGCATTGCAGGACCCTGTGGATTGTTTTTTAATCCAGAAAGGGAACCCCTCCCCTGTGAACGTCACGGATTTAATTCTCCTGCCGCAGATCCCGCTGGAATCGCCCCGGATCCAGCACTGAGGGCAGCCCAGCTGCTCCCTGCCAGGGCCTGGGAGGGCACAGCACCAAGGGCTCAGGGCATCCTCCCCTTCCTTGGGCCCTGGAGCAGCACAGAGTGGTGGGAAAACACAAACTGGACACAGATCCCAAAGGGAGCTGCTGCACCTTGCGCTGACACCACGTGCAAAATACACGACCATAGAACCACGTGCATTTTTCATCACTCTGCACTCACCCAGTAATTTTTCACACTGGGGAAAATGACAGAATCCTCTCCTGCCTATTCCAGCTCTCTATATTTCAAGAGTTGCTCTCACAAATCAGGCAAAACTTTTCACAGAAAAGCATTTAATGTGATTACTTCATTCTGCAGCTTCTGGTTTGTCTGTCTCGAGTTCTCCAAAGAGGCCAAAGTTTCAATCTTCTCTTTGTGAATGGCATCCTTCTCCTTGGTCACCTGCTCCACTGCCTGGGAAACATCTTCTGCCAATTTGGCCATCTGGATATAAAGGGAGGTGGGGAAAAAACCCAGTTATTCCCAAGAGGAACTCTGACAGCAAAAGATCAATACTTTATGCACAGCTCCGTGGTTTGTCAGCTGCTTCCCAGGTAAGTGAGGACTTCAACTGGGAATTTATTTGCATTTTGGAGCTGCATAAAGTATTAAATGAACTGAAGAGAAGATTCAATTCCATGCAGAAACAGATCATAACCCCATGCTCATGTCACCATTGAGGAAATCCCTCTGTTTTGATTCCTGGATTTCTCATTACCACCACTGTGATTGCTCTCAGACCTCTCACCTCTTCAGGCAGTAGTAACTCAACAGATATTCACCTCCAACAGCCTGGTGTATTTCCAGAAAATATGGATTTAGAAAAACTCAAAAATTTGGAAAATAATGGAATTAGAGACAAAGCCAATTCTGCATTATTTCAGTGTTCATTATGGCCTCATAAAGGAAATACTTCACCATGATATTAAAATACTTAGGCAGGTGTAATCTACAGGATCTCCTGATTCCAATTTGCATTCAATGTGGTTTTCTGGGCTTCAAGCCACACAAACTGAAAATCAAAGTATTTATAAAGAACTTGTTGGTGGTGAATACAAAACACTTCTGTGAATAAAAAGAACACCAGAATTGCCAACATCTTTCCCTTTCTCTCACACTGCTTTTATCCAAGTACATTTACAGGAGCAGCACATTCTTTTGTATTTTTTGGAGTAACTCAGATTTGTAGTTTGCTGTAATTGAACATAAAATTGCACAAAGATCCAATTCTAAAACCTTATCTATTAATACTTTAGAATTAAAGCTGCAGAGTCCTTCACCACAAGGAGCTGCTCAACATCTCCTACCAGATTCAGGGAACTCACTTTCTTTTTATTCACAGTTTATGTTGGTTTTTTTGCAACATTCAGCAACAACAGAAGCTTTTGTAGTTAAAAATATTAAAAAAAAAAAAGACAATAAAGTGTCTTTCACACTCACAGTTGCAATTTGCAACAACTCCCAAGAACCAAAACAACTGCAGTGTGTTATGCAGTGCTGAGTGTGCAGTGAAGTGCAGAGAGGACACCAGGGGTTAGTGCTCAGGATTAGTAGAATTAGCCCCAGACTTGACTTTTAACTATGAATTTCAGTACCTCTGGTTTCTGTACTACTGCTTGGGCCTGGAGAGTCTCAGTTTCTTTTAATTTCAAAATCAGATTGTTCATTTGCTCCTGCAGCATCTGATTTTGACCCTGAGACTCCAGCAATTTGCCTGAGAGGTCACTATTAGTTTGTTCTAAATGTTTAACCTCCTCACAGAGTCTGAAATAATCCTGGGAGAATTTCCCCTCCTCATTCACTGCTCCCTCCTTACTGATGACCACACTTCCCTGCTCAGCCCTCAGGCTGTGCAGTTCCTTAAGGAACTCAAATCCCTCCTCTTCTGCCAGCTCCATCTCACGTTCAAGTATATCCATCTTCCTGGAGATGGAGCTGTACAGGTCCTGGAATTCTGCTGCTACTCTGCATGAGGAAACTAAGTCACCCTTCAGTTGCTCCATGTTGGAAGTGAGTTGCTTTTTCTCTGCACAGAGGTTTTTTTCCTCTTTCATTATTTCTATCAGTTTTATTGCGGATTTTTCTTTCTCCTGAATTAAAAGTTTTTTCTCAGCCAGAACTTCTTCGTTTTTCTTTCTCAGCTCTTCCAGCTCCTTCTCTAAGCAGCAGATGATCCTTTGAAGTTCTGTATGTCCAAACAGAAATGATTTCTCGTCCAGTTTTTGAGCTTCCTTTTCCAAGGTTAAGGTTTCTTTCATAGAAGCAACCTCTCTGTTTAATTTCTGACACTCCTCCTGCAGCTTATCCCTCTCCCTGGTCAGCATTTCCCTGGCAAAGGAGCAGGTCTGCAAGGAAGATGACAGGACCTGCCTGGTGTTTGATGCAGCAGCCAGCTCATCTTCTAATGCTCTTTTAGCATCCTGGGCCTCCTTCAGAAGATTGGAGAGGTCATATTTACAGGCCATTAACTCTTGATTTTCTACAGTCTTCTTACTGAGCTCTCCCTTCAGGGCTTCAATGGAATCTTGGAGTGTGGCATTCTCTTGAGCCAGAGCATTTTTGGACAGGAGCTCCAGCTCATGTTCTCTCTTGAGATCAGAAACTGCCTTTGCACAAGACTTGTTTTCATCAAGAAGCTCCAAGTATTTTGTCTCCAGTTCCTTCTTCTCTTGGAGAAGAGCTTCATTGTGCTTTTCAAACTGCAACGACTTCTGAAGGACAGATTCCTTTTCCAAGGTCAGTTTGTTCATTTTCTCAGTGCAGATTCTCTCACAAAGCTCAGCATCTGCTGAGGCCTTTGCAAGCTTCTCAGCAATTGCCTTGTTTTCACTGAGAAGTTGCCCTCTTTCAGCCAAAAGCCTCTGTTCTGATGAGGAAAGAGCCTCTTTCTCTTGATGTAACTGGTTACATTCCAAACTGAGAGTCTCTCTCGAGGCTTTCATTTCCTCAAGAAGACAAGTGACACTCGTGAGGGAATTCTCCAGCTCCGTGGTGTTTTTCATTGCTTTGCTGAGCTGGGCTTGCATCTCCTCTCCTCTCACTTTTAACACTTGGTTCTCACTGACTGCGTTGTCTAAACTCACTTGCAGCTTCTCTGTGCCTTTGAGGAGCATCTCCTTCTCTTCCTGCAGGCCCACCAAGACCCTGCCCAGCTCCTTCTCCAGGGCTTCGTGTCTGTCCTGGAGAGCCCAGAGCTCCCCTAGGGCTGAATCTCTCTCTGCAGCCAGAGCTGACACTTGTTCCTGGAGCTCCCTTTGGTCTCTGGCCAGGGCCTCACAAGAACTTCCCAGCTTCTGGATAACATCATCTTTGTCTTTTAGAACTGCATCTTTCTCCTCCAAAAGTCTCTTCTGACAGTTCTCCAGCTCTTCCCATTCTCTGGCACGTTTCTGACACGCCACATCCATGGCATCTTTGCTGGCCTGAAGCTCCTCCAGCTTTTGGAACAGGGTTAGCTCCAAGGAGTGGAGAGCCTCATTTTCCTGAGCTGCCTTCAGCAGCCTTGCCTGCACTGCCTCCAGTTCAGAGAGCAATTTGTTTTTCTCAGAAACCAGTGCTCCCTTTTCTGTGCTCTCCTGCTGGCTTTTGGCCTCAGCTTCTTCTTTCTGCTTTAGGATTCTTTCATTTTCTGCCTTCAGTTCTTCTTGGTCTTGTTGCATTAACGAAATCTTTGATTCCAGTTCTTTAAGTTTTGTTAACAAGGGACCTCGCTCTAATTTTAAAGTATTCCCCTCCTGTGCCAAAGTCTCTTTTTCTGATATCAAAGCCCTCATCTTGTCTGACATTTGTTCGATTTCTTTTCTGGATGAGGCTAACACAGAGCTTAAGGACTAAAGAAATAAAGTCGGGGAGAGGGGAAAACAAAAATCAAGTCAAGCAGATGAATGAGAAATGTGCTTTAAGGGCAAATAGAGCAATTGTAATTTAAGTTTTAAAAGTGTATACACTGACACACAGTGCCTGTTTGAACTCAACTGCTGACAGGCACCCCTGTTACATTACAGAACACGCATCATCCACAAGAAGTTTCTTTTACTGGCTAAATAATATTTTTTTAAATCATGGTTTCAAAATCCTCCATGCAAAATTTCAAGTAATTTATAAAACTACCCTCAATAAATTGACTGTAAATTATTCAAAAGAAGAGCCACAGAATTATTTCACTCTAGATGAATTAAAATGCAAGGGGTTCTATTAGAAACTGACTTCCAATTCTCAGTTTCACCTCCTCATGACTCTCCCAAAAATATCCTGTCATGACCCCTTTAATTTGAAACACCACATAAGTGCTGTCAATATTGTGTGTCAATTTATACACGAAATAATTTGCTAAATCATATGGCAAAGATTATAGCAAATAATTGCTGAGAGATGAAAGCAAGCAGTAAAATCAAAGAAACAGGAGGAAAAATTAAAATTGCTAAAGTCAAGCTACACACTGAATAGCTACAGATCATACTACAAAACAAAAGGTGTGTAGCACTTCTAAATGAAATAGTTTACAATGCACCTTAAAATCCAAGCATATAAAAAAACAGGGAATGACATCTGGCTCCAACTGCTGAGCCAGATCTATGAACATAAAATGTTAATTGAAATTAAAGAACTGCATCTCATCAACTCTTGTGTAACTGAGAGAAGAACTAACAACCCCTTTGTCCTGTGAGCTTCTCCTCCCTAATCCATACCCACACACCCCGGAAAAGTTCAAAACAGAAACACAGCAAAAATCTGGCTATGAAAGGTTGAAGCAGAGAGAGAACGAGTCACTGAGACAGAAAACTTAAACTTTATGTCACCTGCAGAGTGACAAAAGCCACTTACTCTGGCCTGCTCTGCTTGTTTCTGCAGCTCCTCAGCCTGTGCCTCCAGCTCGCTGTTTTTCCTCTGGGCACTCTTCAGTGCCTCTTCTGCATCCAGCAGGTTCTGCTTAAACCCTTGGATATCTGCATCGTGTTTAGCCACCAGCTCAGAAGTTTCTTTTTCATGCTTGGCCTGAAGATCTTTGAACTGATGTTGGCTGCTCTCAATCTGCTTTTTCTGGTGGAAGGTAGGACAGTAAAACACAGATCAAGCAGCAGTGGGGCCGTATTTCTGCACAGTTTTAGTGCTTTTAAAATTGTTCTTACCATGTCTGTTAATTGATCCTGCAGAGTTTTCAGTTCTGCCTGATGAATCTTGAGAGTTTCCTGCTGACTCTGCTCAGCTTTCTGTGCTGTCTGCTCCACGTTTTTCTCAAGCTGAGCAGCCTTTTCATTTGCTTTTGTAAGCTCGAGTTGTATTTGCTCCAACTGCCTGGAAAGACCAAATGAAAGAACATCACTTTTTGCTGACAGCACCACAAGCACAGAGATGAAAGAGCCAAGATTGTGCTCAAGTTCTATATTTTAACCAAGCATTTAGAAAGAGATTTCATTGTTTAACAGATAGAGAGTGTTCTGCTAAATTCAATACACACAGGGAAGACCAAGTAACTCTGGCCCCAGTACAGGGTTTGGAAAGGTAAAGAACAACTACTGTACATTCAATTTTTATTTGGAAAAGCCCCACATTTTCTCTCACAAAAATGTGACCCAAGTCTTTTATATATCTAAATAAACTGAGTTTATCAGGTAATCAAATAATCATAAAGCACAATCACAAAACAGTCTGGGTTATTCAAGAGGTCATTTACTCTGGGCGATGAGAAGCACGTTATGTAAGAATTTTGGAATTATCAGAGTTGAATGTTCTTCAAATCACTCCCAGGAGACTGTTTTGATTGATTTAGTTTGCTAGAATAAGCTCACTTGTCATATCAATGTGACACTCAGGAGCATCTTGTTCAGATATTTACAGAAAAATAAAATGAGAAGCTGGGAGTGTGGGAGTGGAGATTGGATGTGACAATGCTCTGACAGTGATGGAATACCTTTCTTTTAACCTCAGCTCATCGTTCATTCTTGTGAGCTGGGCAGAGCTGTCTCCTGATGACTTCATGATCTCTGCAATGTCATTTTCAAGTTTGGTTTTTGCTTCCATCAGCTGCTGCTCCCTCTCTTCTCGCTCCCTCAGCTTGCTCTCCATCTCTGAGCAAAACAAAGGTGGTTAAGCTGCAAATTTCAGAGGGAGGGTATGCAAAGAACAGCTAGAGAACTGTAGAGAACTAAAACCAGCAGAACCCCTTCAGAATGAAAAATGAAAATTGATTGAACTGGTAACTGCAGCAAAAGGTTAAGGACTCTCCAGAAACAGTGAGGAGCAGCTGCTCCTGAGCTCTTTGTTTCAGAAGTGATTCACTCCAGGCCATGAGATGTTGGTACAAGTTCTGCTGTCTCAGAGGGGAAGGAAGCAATGGAGGAAGAGACCTGCAGGTCTTGCAGGTGAAAGCACTCACCAGCTGTTCAGCAGAGCAGCAGAAAATGAACAAGGCAACAGAAGCTACAGTGAAAAAAAGCCTCAGGGCAGGGCAGGCACTGCCAGGGGCAAGGGCAGCCCTTGGGATCACTTCTCTGTGCCAACAGCACCAGGCAAGGTTTGCCTCAGGGCACAAATCTTTTACAGATGTACAAGGAGGAAGGCACAGCACAACAGGAGCCACACCAGAGCACAAAGCTGATGCATTTCCAGAACATTCCATCTCATCCCTTCCTTACCAGTCAAACTAGACTTGAGCTGCTCCAGTTCTGAAGACATGAGTGCAAACTGCTCTTCTTTTTGGTTCAGCTTTTTCACTGTTTCTAGGCAAGTAAAATTTGGAAAACAAAGTTACTAACTACTTGAATTCAGACAATTCCACCTACTTGCAAGGTATGTTACCCTTCAGAGAGGCTACAAACAACCCTGTCCTTTCCAGAGCCACTGGAACTGCTGTACCATCAGCTATGAGCTTGAAAGGGTTTTAAAAAGCCATTTTGTTGGCATTTAGTTTCTGCAGCTTTTTAGTTCTCTGTTTGTTTTAGCAGCACATACCTTGCATAGCTTGTTGAACATTCTCTGCTTCATCAGCTGCACTAGTAAACTTTTCTTTCTGAAAAATTGATAAAAACTTAAGGTAAGGCTTGGTAGTAACAGCACAATTCAACCACTGAATTTGTGTTAGGTATTTTTCATGTACAGATAGAACAGTCTTTGCTCCTATCATAAACAGATCTCAAGTTTTGGAGTTACAGCTTAGCACAGATCTTCCCTTGCTGTGGCTGCAAGTCCCTCAACATTTAAAGCAACTCCTCCATCAGCTGCCACAGAGCTCAGGGTAGGAAACAAGAGTTTGGGATTTCCATCCCTGCTGCTCCCAGGGGGCACCTGCAGCCCCGTGAGCCATCTCCTACCAGTGTTTTCCACTTTAACCAGCAGGAATTGATGCCAGACAATGAAGAAAAGGGAGGATTTTCAGGAAGGCAAGTGAGGCTCTTCCACCAAGTTTGAATATTTACTATATACTATACTAAAATTTACTATATTTATTGGCCATGGAAAGATCAAAAATCCCACTGTTTTGTTACTCAAGGTCCTCAGGGAAACCCCACCCAACAACACAGTATTTAGAAATTCATTTAAATGAGAAATGTCTTTTATAAGAAGCGTGTAGCAAGCATTAATTGGCACAACAGCTACAATAAAGGGCCATTAGGTATTCCTTAATGAGCAGTCTAAATTTAAATGCTGCTGTTTTTGATTTGGTTTCATTTTATCTGCAATCCAGAAATAGATGAGTTCTATTTAGACACAACACCTGATAACACAGGCCTGAGGTGAAATGCTCTTTTAATTCTGAGACAGATATCAGCCATGAACCCTTCCCACTCTTTCCTTTGGAAGGCTTTGCTCAGAGCTGATCCACAGATTTCCATCACACTCTCACCATGAAACCCAAAATCCAAAGAGTAAAGTCAAAATTTTGGGGTATTACTCACCAAAACTTGAAGTTCCTTTTCCAAAGAATCTTTAACTTGTTTTACTGCACTCAAGTTTTTCTCAAGGTCAAGAAGCTTTTGCTCTTTGCCCTGCAGTTCTTTGGCCAGATTACTGGCCTAACAAAGGTGGTGAAATGGAGTAAAATAAAATGACAAATATGAATGAAAAATTAGGAAAATTAAAAGGTGAATCTGAAAGAAATAATTGTAATATTAAAATCACTCTAAGATGTAAAATTAAAGAAAAAAAAGAAAAAGCCATGATGGGTTAACTGAGTGAAGCTGATTTCCACTGATGACTACATACATCACAGCACTAATTGCATCTTGGAATAGATCTGTAATAATTAAAATATAGTTCTTTTGGCATTAATTGTGAATACATTATTTAATGGCAGACATTTTTGAGTACACTCAAAATTTCAAAGCTTCAGCATTAGTTCAATCAGTGGTTTTGGTTCTTTATTGTTTTCACTTTTTGAACTGATTGATTTGTGCTTCAATTGGCTGATCAGATCAATACAGACACGTGGGGAGGGAATCTTTGCAAGGACTCTGCACCACCCCAGAAAGAGAGCCAAAGGTAAAAATTTGCTATCTTGGAACCACCTGTGATGAGTTTAGGAAAGCTTTTCCCAGTTATTTTCCCACTGCTGTTCATTACCATCAGCTTTGGAGGTGTTTCACCCAAACCCAAGGAAGATCTGTATCAAGCTGCAGTCTGTGGTCCCAAAGTGCTGTGAAACAGTGCCAGAAACATCCCTGCAGAGCCTGGGCTCAAGGAGAAGCTCCACCAGGATCTTCTGCACTTTCTTTTGTTTTCAAAACCTCTTCCATCAGCTTGTCAGAGGAAGGGAAAGGGAATGAAGGAATTATTTCCCTGCTGAGTCCCAAGTCCCTTGGTCTATCCCCAAAGGTTAAAGCCTTAGGGTGGGTGGATCCTTCTCCCAAACAAGCCAACAAAATAATTTCCCATAACAGGAAGATTTCAGCACAGACATGCCCAAATCTGCAGCGAGGAAATGCAGGAGGAGTTTTTTCCTTTTGCTTATTGGTGCAGGTGAAGCAGCAGAAACCTGTTAAGGCATGACCCAGTTAATGCTCCTCTAAACCTCCTCAGATGGTCCCAAGATACACATTCAGTAAAACTCATTTTTTCTGTGATGTATTGCCTATAGCAGATTAAAACAGTACAAATGTAAAATAAAAGCAAAAGAAAACTAAAAGGATGGATGTTGATACAAACCTGGCTAATTCCATCACCCTTTTCAGTCTCTAAAGTCTGAATTTGTTTCTCAGCTGCCTCAAGCTGCTTGCTAAGTTTCTCGATTTCCAATTTACCTTCAGAATTGGCTTTCTCAAGTGCAGCAAGGTCCAAAAGCTTTTCTTCAGCAGCTTTGATCTGTGGTGTAAGACTATCAATAACTTTGGTTTGTTCATTGTACTTGGCTTGCAGTACCTCTAGCTCCTTTACCTTTATCTCAGCTTCCTGCAATTTGTTTAAAGTGTCTTCCATTTCTACTAGATGCTGATCTTCCACACTTTCCAGTTTGGTCTTCAGGCTTTCCAGGTTTTGCTCTTTCTCCTCCGTGACTGCCACCAGCTTTGCTTTCAGAGCCTCGATCTCTTTCAGGTGATGAGATCTCTCATTTTCCTGCTTCAGTTTTATATTTGCCATTTCGTTCTCATAGTCTAATTTCATCTTCTCAATCTGAGTCTTTAACTCTGCGAATTCTGCTGTCTGAGCCCCAGCACCTTTGCTGAAAGAAACTTTCAGCTCTTCCATTGCTTGCTGATGGGAGGCAATTGCAGATTCCAGCTTGGATTTCCACAGCTCTATCACGTCAGAATTCTCCTTGTTGGCGTGGTCAAGCTTGGTTTTCAAGGATTCATTTTCTTTTGCCATTCTCTCATTTGAAGCTGAAAGGGACTTGATCTCTTTCTGCAAGGCTTCCTCACTAAGGCCAAACTTCTCTTTCAGCGAGTTCATCTCGTTCTGATGTTCTTTGCCAGCTGCTGCCATTTTTTCTTGCAGAGAACTGATTTCTTGTAGCAAGGAGAGAGAAGTGTCCACGTCGTCGATGTGTTTGCTGGAATCCAACCTCCCTCGGAGCTCAGCCACTTCCTTCACCCTCAGTGCCAGGTCCCTCTCCAGCTCCATGATCCGGGACTTTTCTGACACTGTGGCCACCTATGAGCAACAGCATTTTAAGAAAAGAATTATAAAAGATACATTTCATACAAAGACATTCAGGCCTTGCTGAAAAGCTTCCACAGAGTGTTGCAAATTGCTTCAAAAAGGAAAAAATGTCCACAAATGGTATGACAAACATCTCATATTGTCTATAAACACAGAATTTACTAAAATCTGTTCTTCTGGTATTATTTAGAAATAACTTGCTAAAAAACTTACAAACCACTCTGATGGGTATTATCAATGATTAACAAAATGTTCCTCAGAACCATTTTAAGGCAGACTGGAAAAGAATGGAGAACCTTGAGGTCTTTGTTGAAATAATTCCTTCCAAATTCATCTCACACCAGCTACAAGATTGTCAGGGAAAATGACAAACACATTTTGGACCAATAAATCCTCTGAAATCTCTTCTAAACCTGCTCCATTCTCTCTGAAGAAGTGTCCTCACACTATTTGAGCTTTTCACTGACTGGTGGAGCAGTTTTTGCTACAGCAAAGCTCCCAGAATTAATTCTAATTAGGAAGTTATTGCTTTGGCCTCCTGGAAAAGATATTACTTACCCACAGTTGCCCTTTAAAAGTACTTAGTACACACGAAATTGTTGGTTTTATATTCATCCTGGGTTTTTTTATTCATCCCAGCTGAACTTCAAGACAATCCCCATGTGTGAGCATGAATATATTTGTGTGTATATATATTTCTCTTTAAGAATTGACATCTGCTGAACTTCTGACTTGACACTAAGTATGTCAGTAATATTCTGACAGGCAGCAGTATTACTAATTACTGGGATATCCATTAAAAGATTATATAATTGGTGGCAACAAAGAGCTAAAAAGCCACTGCAAACCATGATTTAGCAAAGCAAGTAGTGCAGCAGCTACTGAAGAGCTCAGAAACCAAGCCCCAAATACTCAGTTTGTGTTAAGAGGACTGGCATGTTCAGTCTTAGTTTTTTTGGGGTTAATGAACTCTGCTAATTTTTAAAATGAGCAACTGAATGTTCCTTTCTGTCAAATCATGGTCCCATCCTGCTACTCTAGGATCCAAGGATTATTTTTGCAGTGTGAAGACATCTTACCTGAGTTCTTCAAGGGGTCACACGTCCAGGCACACACACACACCCCACGGAAGCTCAAAATTAATCTAATTTTTTACAGTGTTCCAGCTCTGGCTACGGCAGGAGCAAGGACCTGTTCCAGCACGTGTCACCCCCGGCATTGCGCCATCAGAAATCTTCCACAACACAGATCAGGCTCGTTATTCAAACAGGGAAAACCATTACCCTAGTGTCTTCTAACTCCCTCTGGAGTTTGTCAGCTTTGGTCTTTTCAAAGAGCAGGCTCTGTTCAAGCTCCTTAATGCGGGCATGCTCCAGTTTGGTCTGCGTCTGTTAGTGGAGAGGGAGAGGAAGAGAACACAACGGTGCCACCATCACATGCCAGCACAAGAGGAGGAGCCACATGCAGGCCGTGCTGCCAGAGCCTTCTAAAGGTGAGCAGAGAGGATGCAAGGGGGGAAAATGGACAGGGAATCTATGGATGAGGAGGATGGGCTGAAGGTGTGAAGGGATGGGTGTGTAAAATAATGAAACCAAGTGTGTAAAATAAATAAATGAATGACTGAATGAATAGCAAACGGAGAGATGTGAACAAAAGAAGTTTCATGCAGCTGAGTAGAAGTTATTTATCAGTACATGAAGTTTTGAGCACAAATTAGAATAGTTATGTCAAAAATATATATTTGTGCATTTATATCTCTTCCTGCTCTAGCAGGATGGTAAGTCCCTTTCCTTGTCATCCCACTACCTTTTTCCTTTAATGTGTTTGCCTGATTTTATTAAAAAATTACTTATCAACAAGGGGACAAAAATTTTCCACTGAAGCTCATGTGACAAATCAAAACCTTAACTTTCTTTTTTTGATAGTAGCTGTCTCTAAGTCTCAACCATAAAAATGCTTCTGGCCAAGATCTGGGAACATGAAGGTTCCTCTGTCACTATGGTTTGAATTTTCTGCACAGAAATAGAAAGAGAATGGTTGTCTGTAACTCCAAAACCCTGCTCTTTTATCCCCTCTACTCCTCTTTCAGCAAGGAAGCAAGCAACAAGATTCCTTAAAAACAGATAAAAAGGTGAACCAGCCTGGTTGCTCTGCAGTTACTGATGTCTAAATATATGGAAGAATATGTGGAAGTAAGAAAAAGTAAGATCTCTGGAATTCTAAGAGGTTCCTAAAGAGAAAGCAGGACATAGATGAATCCAAATGAGCAGGTACCTCCTGTCTTTGGCTTACAAATAGAATTTTTAGCAAGAACAGAGAATATTTGATATTCTGGCTTAATATCCAGATACTTCCTGAGGCCTGCAAGAGAGCCTGAAGTCTGAGAGATGCAGGGAAAGTGCAGCAGTAATTCAAACCTCACCTGCACCTCTGAAGAGGGGAAGAGAAAAAAAAATGAAAGAGAAATATAAAGATACAGATGAGCTTCTTGTCTTCTCCAAACACAGAATTCCTTCTGGCAGCAGCAAGTTCTTCCTTCCCAAAAGCATCCAGACCTCCAAGGGGGTTAATTTTTTAAACAGTTGAAAATAGTTGGCTGTGTTACTACAGAGTTCCTTGGTCCACAAACACTCAGAAGCTGCTCCTTAGATTTGCTGATGTTTTCATTCTGTAGCAGGTCTGTTTGTCTCTCAGTGGATGATCTTCAGGGTGTAATGAGCAAAAATGCTCCACAAGAACACAGATTATTCTTCTCCTTGCCCATAGCCTTTGAAAATGGAATTTAGTATTCTAAGGGAAATAATATTTCATAAGTGGCTACAATTCAGTTTTCTCTCTGACACAGGTCAGTATTAGTTTTGACCCACAACCAAACTGTAAGTAAGTCTGAAAAATAATCTGCTTTAAAAGCTGGAAATTCAAACCTTACTTGCTCTAATTCACCACGGGGATCTCCTAAAACCCAAGAAGCCCCAAACCTCATGGTTACAGAATTCCCCCTGTGTGCCTTTGGAATATGCAACCTTAAGTTTTTTTATGCTACATAAAACCCAAACTCTTTGATCATTAATTTTATAGACAGAGCTTTACTGCTTTAAAGATCAGACAGACCATCACTGATTACTGGGTTTTTAAAATCCCATCTCTTACACTCTACAAAGGCAAATAAGTTAAAATCCTGCCAAAATGGAAATAAAAGATTAAAGAATACTCCAGAGATCTTTGCTTGCACCTTTTTCCCCATTTAGAGCATGAGAGATTATCCTTTAATCAAATCTGATTTCCAAGAGGTAGGTTCCAGATTCCCTGAGTAAAAATCAATGCAAAATTTTGAACTGCTCAAATTTCTCTCCTGATGATATAAAGAGGAATTCTTACTGATTATGGTTCTTTTTGAGGAAACCCAGAACACAGTGAACTAAGAGGAGAGAGCACCCCAAAAAGAAGAAAAGAATTTGACTGTAAACCTTAACTCAGATGGGAAAGAAAAGCAGGAATGAAAAAAACAGACAACAAAGCCAAAGGAATCATCTTTCCTTTCTCCAGAAAGACTTCTCAGTTGGGGAAGGGATGTGGAAATGGGATTCTTCCTCTGCCTTGAACCTCCAAGAATTCCACACAAACTTTGGAGGCAGGATCAGCCTCTTCCAGCACCTGTGGCTTCTGGCCATTCTTTCACTCCAGAATAAACCTCCCTGGGACATTCTCCATCACTGGGAAATTGTGCTGAGGCCACAAATCCTGACAATCAGTTCTAGGATGGGGCAAGATGCCCTCCAGTCCCCTCGTGCTGGGATACAGCCACAGGACACCACCAGGATCAGGGAGTGTCAGCCTGGAAACTCTCCTCTGGAGAGGGAAGATGCCCATTTTTAATGAAAAAATCAGAACAGGGAAGTCAGGAGAAAAAATGGGATCCAAGGAGGAGTGCACAAAACAAGAGAAAGGAAGGGCACATGCAGATTTATTTCTAACAAAGCATCAGCCTGAGGGGGAGACTGGAGGAGACCCAGATCCCTGAGGGATCTCTGCAAAGGGAACCCCTAAAGATGCACAGCAGGAACCAGTTCTAGTCTGGAGAACTTCCTGTCTTGGCTGGGGATGCAGCAGAGGAGGCAGCCTGGGATAAATTTACCTTTAAAATTCCACTATTCTGAGCTGGGGAAGCAAGAGGGCTCCTGAATCATCTTGCAAGGCCATTTCTGTGATCAAGTAACACATTTTTCCTACATGATTTGAAGAGGAGCTACATGAAGATACAGTAAAATCAGACAGCTTTGCATAGTAATTGTTCAGATGGTTTTAATCATCTCTCCCCTTAGCATTTCATACAGAAAAAAAAGGAAACAAATATGGGGAGATGAAGAACAGACAGATTTTGTCCCTCAGAAAAATTGTCATCTATTGAACAGCAGCAGGATCTTATAAGAGAGCAGGCAGGATTTTGTGAAGAAAACAGCTCAAATCCTCCATTTAAATTAAGGACACTTCAGGATGCTGCTCAGCCAGATCTTACAAGCTCCTGAACTCTTCAGGGAGCTGCAAAAGTTTTGACCCTAAAGAATTCTAATGCCCCACTGGCCCTGCCTGCAGTTAATGGGCATCACCACGTTTAGTCATTACACACATTCTTTCCAAGAAATGTTGTAATTGCTCTGAAAGCAACATGCACACAGATACCAGAGTCAATGTCTCAATAACAGATTATGCAGTTAGTGAATCAGTATAAGCATTTTCTGCACACAATCTGTTAACACGGGATGTCTCTGCACATTGAAGTGCCCTCTTACATTTTCTGGGTCTTCCGAAATCTGTCTCTTTCGCTATCAGTAAAATTAAAAAAAACAAACAAACAAAAATTTTTCACCTGCAGACTCAGCACTACCATTCCAACACAAACAACAGGAGACATTTCATCAGCTTGAATTCAGATTAAACCCCAAGTTAAGCAGCTTGACAAACCAGAGTCTTTAGGATGGTTTGTCATGACTATCAATTGATTTAACAGAAAATAAAAAAACTGAAATATTTCCATGGATTAAACAATAAAAGGAGTATTCTATGAAGAGTCTAGATAGGTATCTTAAAATGAATGGAAGACTAAAATAAAAGAAATGTTATATGAAATGAGTATTTTTCATAAGGCTAGCACTTCAATCACAAATGCTTTATAGCAACACAGTTAATTAAGTTTGTACTTTATGCTGTACAAGAAGTTCTAATATCTTTCTGATTAGACAACAGAGTAGAGAAACTAAAAGTATCTTGCTTATTAATTAGAATTTTGGGATACAAATTGGCAGTGCTCAAATATCTGAGAGCAATCCTTCCCTGAATGTTTTCTATTCTGATTACTCAATAACACATTGTGATGTAACCCAACATTACAATTCTGTAAACAACAGATAAAAGTTGCACACATGAATTGCTATTTAGATTTTATGTGCAAACTCTCAGGACAAAACACTCTCCATTAATCAACCTTCCCTAAGGGAAGCACAGGAATTACTCAAGAAATTGATGAAACAGGACAAGTCTTCAATATTAATTTTCAAAGGCATAAATATCAACTTGCAATTTTGTAACTTCAAAACTATTTCTTTTTTTAGTTGTTATTTTTAAAAGCAAAAGGTAGAATTTTCTATTAATTAATTTAATTTCTCTAACTAACTACAGCTGTTCTATAGCACAGCCTTTGCTAAAGTGTGTAACTGAATTTGGGGTGCAATCCTGCAATTTTGGGACAACTGGCTTACTAAAGGACTGCAGAAATGGGTATCATTTTCATGTGGCTGGATCAGGACTGCATCTTTTAAAGATTCCTGCCTTTCTGTGCCCTCCTGTTTACAAAGCTGGAGATATTTTACCTCTAGGTCTCCTTTGGTAATGGATTCTTCCTCCACACGGAACTGAAGGTCTTCAACTTTCCTGTGGGGACAACTCATTAAAATTCAGGTAATTTTGGAAGAAAATGCGTTCAAGCTCACTTTTCAGTGGAAATCAGAATGACAGTGACAACGTTCCCATTGTACCAGCAAACTGCCAGGAACATTGAGAAATCTCTCACAGGAAGCATCAGAGGGAGGGAAAACTTCTTTCCTTAAAATGCCAAAACAAGGCACCACTACTCCTGCAGCCCTGAGAGGGTATTTTGTATTAAAACCCTTTAAATTCTCATGGATTCTCTCCTTTTTTCCCCCCTCTGGATGATCTGAGGTGACCTAAATCAGCAGTTTGATCTCATGTTCTATATATTCTATCAGTCAGAAATTCAGGACACATCCAAAGTATCCACAGGCCTTCAGGATGTCACAATTGCATGGAAACTCCAGCACTGAGAAACGTGTCTGGAGTCAGGATGAACAGCAAGATGCACAAGGGGAGCACAAGAACATTAATTACATTAATGAGGACAGTTTGGGGTTACCTTTTCTCTTCCTCAAGCTGATTGAGGAGCTCCACTTTCTCCCTGTCAGCTGCCTCCACCATAGCTCGGAGCTGGTCCATTTTTGCCTCCATCTCCAGCACGTGCTAATCAGGAAGAGGAATGAAACCAAAATCTACTAAGCTGGGAAATACAGGAATTTTTCCCAAGTTATGTGGCTGTACTCAGTATGCACAATTTGGTGATGGGCCAAGTGACAGGAATGCAATCAAGTGATCAAAGACTGCAGCGAAGTTCAACAAAAATGAGTTAAATTCAGTGTATCTGATATCTCACCAAGCCAAAGATCCCACCAGGGAGATCTCACAGGTGTGGATTATTTTCCTTTTAGCACAGCACCTCTTACTGCCAGCCCTTTCCAGTAAGAAAAGCCCATTTTGGAGGTAAGTCCTTGTGTTAACTCTCAGAAGAACAGCATCTCTCTTACCCGGTCGTGCCCATCGCGGACCAGAGCCAATTCCTGCTCTATCTCCCCGACGTGACTCGTTGCTTTTGCAACTTCTGCCCTCTCCAGGTCCCTTTCTGCCAGGAGCTGCTCAATGTGCTGCTGCTTCTCCTTCAGGGCCTCCTGGAGGGCTGTGGTGCCCGAAATTTTTCTTGCATACCGGGAGGAGGTTTCTGTCAACTTCACAAAATAAATTCGTTAAAAGTCATTCTGCACCAAGAGAAAGAAAACAGGGTTGGAGTGGGTATCTCCAGACTCCACAAACACAGGGTTAGTAAAGCAAACACTTTCTGTGACCTACTGTACCTTCTCCTGTTACACTTAAATGACTTCATTTCCCAGAATTTAACAGAATTTAAACAGAATTTAACTTGTTGTCAGAGCCCTGTAAGGAGGAGCAGCCAGAGGAGGAGGCAGGAGGGATGAAGTGAAAATAAAAAGCCTCAGTTGAAGGTGTAGACTCACACAAAGGCTGGCTCAGGGTGTTCCTAAGCATCTTTTTTCATTTAAAAAAGAAAGGCAGTTTTCTAGCAAGCCATAAACATCATGTCTCTCTTTAACAGGACATTATCTTGGGTCACCAGCAACAGTCCAACACTTCCAAATGCTCCATGAAAAGCTTTGGGAACTCCCACCAGAATCTGGCACCTCCATAACGGCAAAAACCAGCCAAGGTTGGAAGCATTTACCTCGACCTCAAGCCAGCCTTACAGCTAAAACTTTGTGAAGAACAACAATTGGTATCTGACTAAATTTATATCACTTGGAATTAAATTACTTCTGGAAAAAAAATCTGAAATATTAAGCTTCAAGAATGCAGATTAAAATTAACCAGGAGAATTGTTGCTAAAGTGAAACCAGGTTTGACTTGACCTTGCATCATCTCTGCCCCTCTGAATGGAATCAGTACCAGGGAAAATTCAGTATGGCCCTACACCCTCATGAGCTCCTGAGCTAGAAGGGAAAGTAAATAAACTAGAATTATGAAATGAGCAAAGTAGAGTGAAAAGTCTGCTGGGTCAAAACTGATTACAGGAAATCTCGTTTCCCCAGCAGCTTAACTTTTAAAGAAAAAGTCCCAGAATTATTTGGACAATCCTTTTAACTTGGATGGCCACCAAATGTTCACCAAACACTGCCTCAGAACGAGCTGGAACAAAGCTGGAATTTTAATTCCAGAAATAATGGATTACAGCAGCTTTGTATTTTACGACCTAAATCACACAAAATCCTTGAGACACAACAAAATAAGCAAACACATTTTAGACATCCACAAGGTGTAACTTGGGGGATCACAGCCCATGGAATAAAGCACTCCACGTGTTAGTGCAGTGATCCCAAACTAGAGGGCACTCTGCAGCTGCAAGTGCAACTTCCAGAATGGATTAAGTAATGAAGTCCCACTGTTTGTGCCAAATAAAAATCCTTCTTGTGGTCAGGTATTAACCCTGGTGCCCTGACCGACTGCTGACCTCTGGTAATCTGCTTCAGTCCTGCAGGACCAGGGTAAGTCACCTCTCTGGGCACCTGCTGGTCAGTGGGACAGTGGGACAAGGAACCTGCTCCACATCATTGGGAGTCACTTCTTCCTAATTAGATACATCTATGGACTGTGGTTTTCTTTAAAAAAAAAGGAAAAAGCTAGGGTGACTGTGAAAAAATCCAATTATTTCTATGTTTTCAATTGGCAAAAAAGAGACTTCTTAAAATTCAGCCTTCCCAGATTTCCATTTTACTGCTGCAAGCCAAGATTAGGACATTTATGTAACAGAGCAACTTCAAAAGAATCCATAGTAAGTGAATTAGGTGGAATTAGTATTGTGTTAGATTTCACCTGAGCCACTGCACTTGGCAACACTCAGCCTTTATGAATTCATAGGATTAAAACCAAACCTAAAAGAAAAGAAAGAGGCTTCTTGTCAGCAGAGACTTGGAAATTGCTCCTGCTTGCATTTCTCAGCTGACTCATCTCTTGAACAGCAAAAGGAAATTTTGAACATTTTAGCCAACGTGAAGCTTCCTACTTAAATAAAACAAGTGTGATCTCTGGAAGCTTCAGTGCACACCAGACCCCCAGAAAATAAATTAAACAGAGATTGCAGCCTGAGAAATCTGCGCACGTCCTAAGCCCCTTTCTTACTGCAATCACTCCGTTAGCCTGAATTAAATATTCAAATATTCAGCTGCTCTCCAGGGCTGGCTAAGATTTCCTTCCTTCATGCCCGCTCTGAATGAAGAGCAGCACCGCCGCAGGTGCGGGGCCCGCGGGCGGGCGGGGCCGGGAAGGGGAAGCATGCGGAGGAGAAAGCAGCTTACGAGTCCTGTGCGGCTGGGCTTGCTGCTTACGGAGGAGGCCACCGAGCTCAGCGAGCTCAGCGACGAGGCGCTGGGGCTGCGCTTCAGGGCCGAGGGTGTCGGCAGCACCTTGCGCACCGCGGGCTTGGCCTTGGCCGGCGTGGTGGAGGGGAAGCCGATCTTGGTCACCTTGTGCACCGGGGCGAACAGGCCGTACTTGGGCTGGCACTGGAAATACCTGACAAGGGCAAAAAATAAAATGTGAAACGAGCAGGGGAGAGCAGGAATGAATTTCTTGTCGCCTGTATGGGATGGGTTTCTGGAGGATTCTAGGGCAGGGGGTGAAAGGACAGGGATCTCCAGCCATGCTGGCCCGCAATTCTATTTAACAATTCTATTTAACAACTCTATCTAACACTGGATTTGGAAAAGGGGCTTTGAGAGCCAGCAACAGCACGATCACATCAGACTTCAGAAATTCAGAGTAAACACTACATTTCTAGTGCCTAAAAAATTCCATTCAGATTGAGTTTTCTATCCTTAGCTTTCCCCTTCGTCACATTCCTCTCAGCTGCCAACAGATGTGATGGCTGAGAGTTAAAAATAGAAATCAGATTTTAATTAAATCAAGTAGTTTTATAGTTTATCACATATATACCGTTGATGTACACCTGATGATACAGAACATGTACCTTTGGTTAAATATAGACAAAAGCCACTTATAATTTTAAGCTGTGATCACCTATGTGAAGGCAGGACAATCCTTGTAAAACCTCTTATTAATGAGGTAAAAGACTATTTCTTATGGCAAATGAGAATGAAAGTTAAGTTGTGATGCTAATTAATGCCTTCTGATTGTGATTTATTGGAGGGAACACCTAGACTGCTCCCAGTCTCTACTAGGAGGCAACTGTTGGAACAGGAGCTCCCAGTTCCTGGGATGCAGGAAGATTTCCCTCAAGTGCAACTACTGGATATCCAGAGATTTTCTTAACTGAGCATTCCTTCCAAGCTGAGAAATCAAGCAGGCAGTCAAAAGAAGGAAATTGTGTTTTCCATTACCAGTCTATGAATAAAACTCACATGGGAGGAGAGATCAGCTCATCCCACGAACGTGAGAGAAGTGTTGGCATCAGGGAATTCAAACCATCACACACCAACCTTCCCCACCAGCAGCACACAAGGCAGGCTTAGAGCCTCCCTCCCTCCCCGACTGAAAACTCCATGGCAGATACAAAAACCCAAAAGAGAATACAGAGAAAAATCTCATCAAGTAAATCTGGGACTGACCTCGTGCCAGCAACAGCTCCATCATTCTTCCCCAGGGGTTCATCCAGCTCTACTCCACACCACTCTCCTTTAGCAAAGTCGGTTTCTCCCAGAAAACGCACGACTCCAGCTTTTGTTCCTCCAACCTAAGGCAGTAAGACACACACCTGCATTTAATGCATTTCCAAAATAAAACACCAAACTCAGTGAATGACATAACCAGTCATTTCAAACTATGTATTTTTTGTCTTATGAGTTTGTTTTAATGTTGAACAAATACTGACCTTCATAACCAAAGGCACAGTATAACCAATATTTTGAATGCAATAGATTTGTGCTAGAGTTTCACATCAATTTCTACCAGCAGATTAGGATTTCTAAAGTCTGTTTATTTTTTGTTCTAATCCTGTGAGGAAAAATAAAAGAAATGAAATGAGAAAAAAATCCTTTCATATTTTCTCCAAGGAATAATTCAGATAAACTACATAGTACAGCTCTCTTGTATTTAAAAGAACTGATATAAAGCATGATACAGAGCACTTGGAAAAACTGTGGATATAACCAGCTATTTGAATCCTTGGGGAGGGCAGAATAATTTTATCTTTTCTTCACTTTCAAGAATAAAAAAAACAACCCAAACACTCCAAAATGAAAGCCTAGAAAGCAGCAGCTTTCAAACTTATAATATTAAATATTTACAGCCATTCCAATTACTTGCAATGTCTGTGAGCTACAGCTTTTCCTAACACCCAGGGGATGGAAGAATTAAATGAAGTGAAGAAGGAAAAGGTGTTGTGTGGCTGACACTTGCCAGGAAGAGCCACAGGATTCCTGCAGCTCAGGAAGACAATACATTGTGCCCTAAATTTGTGCAAATCTGTTCAGCCTGCATCCAGCACTGTGAAAACAGGAACATGGTGGAAACCTCTCCAAGAGATTCACAGAATTCCACATGGAAAACTCACCAATGGCTTGAAAATGTCCACATGTTTGCCAGCACATATTGTACAACCAGGAATATTGTGAGGCCTTGGCAGAGAGCTTGAATGAAATCTCCTATTAAAGACTGTGATTCTCCTTTTTATAAACTAAAAAGTGAATTAGCATTTCATGTAATTTTTATAGCAGACATTCTATTTCTTGGGGGAACTTCCCAGGATTGCTGGAGAACAAACGAGCTCCTCCTGCTGTAAATTAAGGTGCATGATCACAGCACAGGAGAGAACTCAGGTAATTCCAGCTGGGAAGAGTTCACTCACGAGGTCACCTGTGAGGAATCAAGGACTTTAAATGTCCACAAAGTCCCAGGTCAGTGCCCAGGAGCTGCCACACACATCTGTGCTCCAGCTTCTGGGCTCCAGAAAATCAGGGAGAATAATAAACCTTTCCTGATATTATTCAAGTGAGAAAGTGTGCAGCCCCTTCTCTGCCATCAGAAGCAACTCTGGAACAACTGCAGGTCACCTTCAGATCCTGCTTTAAGTGGCACTGCAGCAAATTATTCCTCTCCATGGAATACAAACACACCAAGTTTACAGTTATCATGGCTCAGCCTAATATAGCAACTCGTAGAACCTTTGGTATTTGGTGTTCATGGCAGAGAACACACAAACAAGCACCAGGAAAAAAAGAATTGTAACCACCCAAAGAGTTACAGAGAATCCAGATCTCTGGCACAGTGGGGAGGAGGGAATGGATAACACTGATAAAAAAATCCGTGGGAAGAACTAGCCCTTAAATTGAGAGATATGTTATTCATCTTTTTCTAACGGGTAAATATCCTAAGTACAAATATAAAATAAATTTTAACTGCACTATCAGTCCATCCTGAGTTCCAAGTTCTCTTCCTTATCCCTTTTCTAGCAAGTTTGGGTAGAGGTTTTTGTCTTTTTAGGTTTGTCTTGCTTTGTTTGACTTTTTTTTCCTTTATAGATAAATTTGGAACATATCTTTAGGTGAAAAGACTGGTTAGTTCTGGTTAGAAGCTGTTTCCCCACTCCAATTTGTTTTCTATCTGGAAAAACAGAGTTAAATCAAAAGAGAATCTACAAACCTATTTAAGAAATAACACAGGAAAACTAGAACAATTGCGTAGATAAGGAGCATCCCTTCAAAAAGAAAAGTCAGGTTTGGGGTTGAGGAGAGACAACAGAGAGATTCCTCAAACTCCTCTTCCAGAACCCTTGAGCCAGGCAATGGAATTTTATTCCTGTTGTATGGCATGTGTTTGTGTCCCTGGTGATTTTCTAAAACAAACCCAAATGAATTACCTAAACACAGCCAGCCACCACCCTGGCACAGGAAGGTGAGTGGGGTCAGTGAGGTAAGAGGTGTCTGAAGTGGAACAGGATAAATCCATGCAAGGATTCCCAGGGACAGGAAAAACTGCTGCAATCTGTTCCCACTGCAAATCAACCTCCAGAGAAGCAGTGCTGGCTCCAGGATAACACAGATTAACCTTGGGAGCAGAACATCCATCCTTTTCTGTTTCACACATCCCTGCTCATCTTCCCTGTTCATGTAAAAACCGTGAAAGGTTTATTTTGAAGAGCCCAAATTCAAAACACAAACTGGGAGGCACAACCTGGAGGAGTGTGGCAGTGCCCAGAGCCCCCTGGACCTGCTCCAGCCCCCGCAGTGCCCTGACCCTCGGCCTGGTGGGAGGCAGCAAATGCAGGAATTCAGAGCCCAGAGCAGATGGGGCTGCTCAACACGAGATTCCCGGGAGAAGCAGCAAAGTGGCTCCTCCTGTAACCATGGTACCTGGGTTATTTTAAACAGGACTCAAGGGAGAATGCCAAAGAATTTCTGTTTTTTTCCAAAGCCAGTCCAGCTTCTTTGAATAACCAGCTATTACATTTCTCTCTGCACATTCTGTGTGTCCTTACAAGAGCAGGAATTGGAGCATCCTGTGGCAGCAATGTGCTCAGAGAATCAATAAAGGCATCTCATAATCTATATGGGCACTTTTACTCAGTTTTAAGGAAAAGCTTTCTAAATTTGAGCTTTAAAGACAGGTCAGCCCTCCTTTTTAAAGCCTTAGACTACTGAAGGCTTCCAATCATTCAAAGACATCTCTCCCAAAAGTGTATTTATCTCCAGCTGCAAATAGTGACAACACCTGCCTTGAGAAGAAAATAAAAATAATAAAAATAATAATAATAATTTATTCCCTTGGTAGTACAATCTGAGGTGCTACTGTACAAGACACTGTGGTAAAGGCTTTTCATGATGAAAGTTACTGTACATACACAGACTTAATAGTGCCATAAATGGGAAAAAAAAATTTTGACATGATTGAACTCAACTGTTCCAACCAAGATGAAAAGAACTGTACTTACAGAGTATGGCATCTGTTATAGAAAAATTCTTTTTAGAAATTGTGAGAATTACAGCAAAAAAAGGTAAAAAAAACCCCAACCCCAAACCACAAAACCAGCTGCATTTGCCAGCAGATCTACTTCCCAGTACTGCATGAAGGACTAAAATTAAAACCATCAATTTATAAATGAAACAGGGCAAAAAAAAAAAAAAATTGAAAGGTTTCTGAAAATTCTATGAAAAAACAGAGCACAACTACCACAAAGACAATTTTCCATGACCTTCTTTCATGCTGAGGCAGGTCACTAAATAATGGATAGAGAAAAGAACTGCCAGACCTTTTCTCAGTCAGTTCCCACACTCAATAGAGTCAAGCTGCAAAACACAAAGCTGTAATACTCCAGAGAATCTAGGTTAGACTACAGGTCATGGTGAGGTGAGGAATTCTGCTTGCAACTCACCAGAGTTATGTCAAACACATGCAAAAAGTGATTAAATTCCATTTATCCAATTATACCTGAGCTTACATTAATTTGCTGCCAGGTAAAGTGAAATAGCACAATGGGTTTGGAAACCTGAAGTGGTTACAAAAACCTCCTGGGGAAAGGACAGGGGGATGAACACATCAGATCCTGTGAGAACCTTTGTGGAGCCACATTTCCAAAGATAAGGAGAAGCAGGAAACAAATAAACCAGTGTAATCCAGGGGGGGAAAAAGGAGAGATGGTGTAAAAAATGAGAGTGTGATTTGAGCAGTGCTGGTGGAAAAGAGGACAGGCAGGGTCTGAATGTTGCCAGTGTAACAAAATCACTTATTCAGACCTGCCCAGAGGAGGCAAAAGGTGAATAACAACTGCTCTGTCTGCCCTTCTGCCCAAGCACCAACTTGTGGTGACTCCTGAAAGCACCACTTGGATATTTCTGCATTTTCAGGGCAATTCAGCACCACAATGTGCAGCACTTGGAAAAGCAAAACCCATCCAGGCACACAGAGCCTTTGGAGCACCTGGGATCCACTAATCAGGTTCTAATCAGAATCATCTTCCTCTTGTTTCTCCAAATTTAGCAGAACTGTTTCCAGCTGGCGACAGAAATTGTGTTTAATTGATTTGTTCACCCCTTCAAGGCCAGAGGGGACAAAGGGAACATCTCCTCTGGCTCTCATGGAACAGGTCCTTACATTTCACCCAGTTCCATCTGTAATTAACCCTGGAACAGTGCTGAGCTCATTTCTGTGGGGATGTTTTTGGAGCAGAGCTGATATCCATCAGGAAACATGCTGCCACTGACAGGCTGTTTTCATACTTAATCACTCCTTTGTTCAAACATATTTAAATTTCAAATAAACCAAATCTGACTGTGGCCTCTGGCCACTGGCTCTCATTAAGCTTTGTATTGCAAGATTACAGAGCTCTGCAGCACCCACCATGCAGGAACACACAGGTTTTAAGCAAGAAACCTCAATTTTTCCCTCTGAACATCAGCACCTTAAGTTCTTTAAATCTTTTATTGCAAGATACCTTCTCTTGCTTGAGTCATCTTCCAGCTGTGTTCTGAATTTCTGCTGAATTCCAACGGGTTTTCCAAATAACTAAGGATGTAAATATACCAAGTTCTTAAATCTGTCAATGAAGTCAAGTGCTGATTTTGAAGCTAGACTGTTAAATAGTATTCAGGATTTTAAAATAATAATAATCCCACCACATAACTCCATAATGGCATTTTCTCTGCTAAATCTATAGTTTTAGAGAAGGAAGCAAAAGTGTTTGACAAATCTGCCATGTTTGAGCTGGTCAACATTTGCTTGCTCTGTCAGTTTTTGCCCTTCTTTGCTGAGATTTAGACAGATATTAGGTATTTGCTTTAGACTATCTTATTTTCTTTTAAAAATACCTACACACCATCCAACACAACTGGAACAGTTCTAGAACATCTTCCAAACTTTAAACTGGCCTCCATAATTCAGATTTTTCAACCCAGCAGTTCTGTGAGCAGCAGGATTAACGATGGCAGTTTTTCTGTGGCATTGGATATTATGGGTAAGTGACTTCACCATCTAAAAATGCAAGAGTGATTTCTGCTGTTTCCACTGATGGGAACAGGATTCAGACAAGCCTTGATCATGTGGGTTCTGTGATGTGCAAAGTTCTGTGAAGGCAAATTGCAGCTTTTCCAGAAGTGGTGGGCAGAGTCTCCACCTTCTATTGGGCTGTTTCCATGGAACTTGGAAGAATTTGCTTTGCAACCTCTCCACTTCTACTCAATTTGGTTGCAGTCGACTTGAAAGTTCTAAAGGAAGGCCAAAATGGGCAAAAAACCTCATGTGCAATAAGATATTCACACGCTGTGCTACCACACAATCCTTCACTTCCAGAGAAAACAGTTTAGTAACTAAATCTGATGTGCTATTGAGGTTCAATTAATTCATCCAACTCAAAGGAAACAAACAGAAAAAAAGCCCTAACAGCAATTCCATACTACAAAAGCCACGTGTGAATTCATCACCACCACAAAAAAATCAAGAACTAAAAGAAGTAAATAAACTGTTCTTTCTCCCATCCTGTGCTGCAATGACTGAGCACAATGTGTTCCTGGATATTCCCCCTTGGGAAGGCAGGGACAGGGGAAGGGAGCCAGGGAATCCACACACAAAAAAGGAATTAACTACTACCAAAGCATGTGGGGAGTCACCATTCCCTGCCACTACAGCCCAGGAACTCACATGCAATTTGAAGTGAAGTAAGGAGCTGCCAAAACACAGTGACTCAGACACAACTCCTGCCTTGCTCTAAGATAAATTTAACACCTTAGCTGTGAGCAGATGGGTAATGCCACGTCCTGGAAAATGCTTAAAAGTAACATTAAAAGAAAGCAGAGGTTTGCACAGGGAAAAACACCTGGATTATGAATTGAAGGCAAAGCCTTTATTCCTTATCCCTCAGATATTTCCTCATACATGTATTTCATGCTGTAGCAGCCACTTAGCAAACTAATCTACATCATACATTACAGGATCCAAAGCACTGTGCCTAAGCAGATATACATAAATATAAGAATTACTTTCATCCTTGATTTAACATGACAAAGCCATCAAAATACCTCACAGTCACCTCAGCTCACGGATAAAGCAGAAGTGTGACTGAGCAGTGAAAGCTGTCACATTTGATGGAGGAGGCTCCAGAGAAGAGCCCCAGGAGAGCACAAACCACTCACACGTTCCCAACTTCCAAATTTTTCTTCCTTTTCTATCCTTATATGCATTGTGCCAAATATTTTTGCACTGTTTTAACTGTAACACCACCAATGAATATTTGCTTTTATAACAGTTAAATATTCTCATAGACTATTAAACAGACTAAGCTCAGAAGCACATTTCAGAAAGCTGTAAAATCCAGAAAAGCTTAGGACAAATGCTAAAGGGAGAAACTCCTCTCTACGTGTGAAGTTTCTTTCTCCCTTGGTTGCTTTTCAGAGCCCTGGAATGTAATCAGTTGACAGCCCTACGTCATGTTTACTTGCAGATAGGTTACATGGGTGGAAACAAATCTGACAATAATCTCCTATCAGCCCCTGCCCGCTCCAGCACCAGAGGCCTTGGGAAGGAACAACAAAGCACAGAGTAACTTCCAGCCAGCTCTGTAAAACCAGGAATAAAGAGAAATGAGATGTCACTCATGCACAGGAAGGACTTTGCAAAAAGGCCACATCAGCACATGCCTGTAAATTGAGTTTGCATCTTTTTGTGAACATATGGACGGAGGCCGAGTTCCAGCTTTACAGCTCAGCCCCAGAAGCAGCAGATTTGGCAGAGACTGTGATGAAGCTGTAACTGGTTAAATGAATGAAAGCACTTTAATCCCTTGAGAAGGCTAAGGCCCCTTAGGTTGATAAGATTTTTATTTATTTATTTAAAACACAGCATCTGGTCCCTTCAGGGAAAAGCCGATGATGCTGTCAAGAGCTGCTTCAACTTTTGGTACAGGCAACAGTTGTCACACAGAGCAGATTCCTCTCTTCTATTCTTTGTTTTGGTTGGGGAGTTCAGGGGGGTTTGTTTGTTTGTTTTTAAAATCAACTTTGCATCAGCCTCTTAAGCAATCCTAAGTGTGCAGCACCAGGGCAAACAGGTTCTCTGGCCACAGCTCAAACAGGAAACCCAAACTGGCTGAGCCTGAAAGTAATTTGTTTTCTGAATTGCTTTCTGTTGTTCTTTCCCCATCTGGTTTAGCACCGAGCACACGCTTCCACTGGCACTTCTTGCACAGGAATTCTTATTCAGAGCAGGTTCAAATGCTGAAGCTGGAGCCTGATTTTGAGCAGAAAAATCAACTGCAGTTCTGGCACTGTGTCATTAACCCCAGAAAGGCTGGATGAGGGCAGTGAAGGAAGTGCAGATTTCCACATCAATTTTCCTGTGTTACAGAATCCCCAAACACAGGATCAGGCTGTCCAGAGTTAATGTTCTAACTGCTAAATCACATCCAGATTCCAGAACATACATCATATGTTAAACATGGAAATTATGCCTAATACAGAGCTGTTTGACCTACTCTTTGCATTAATATCTCTTCTTTGGTTTAGCCCTACTTTTATCCAGTAAAAGACACATCAGTGCACCAAATGAAAAGCTGAATAGTGAACTACACATAATAAACCACAATTCTTTGATATATCTAACTTATCTACCTATATTTTCAACATTTCCAAATGCTATCATGAGGTATTGTTGGTTTCTTGTTAATGAAAGGAAAATTGAGCACAAGCTTGCTGAATATGGCTCAGATACTCTGGGATTTGAGTGAGACAGATTTATTATCAGAGATTCCCAAGATAGCAGAACACAGGGTACTGATTCAATTAATCATCTTTGAGGAGTAAACTACAGAAATCTAAAGGTCTTTTTCCACTAGAACATCCATTCAGGGCTATAATACTTCAGTGAATACTTGTGTATCCACTCAGTTTGATCTGCTTTGGCTCCTCTGGAATCTCAAGAAAGAGAACTTCTAAGACAGCAAGACAATGGGAATTTCTCAATTATTATATTTCCCTTATGGGCATTGATGTCTACCATGAGTTATTTTTCTGATGTTTACAACTCAATTTAATGGCCTGGAAATGTCTTCTTCAAATTGAGGGGAAAAAACCAGGAAAGGTTGTAGCTGATTGTTGTAAGAATTTTCCTGCAGGCACCCACAGCTGACATATCCAATACCTTGAAGCACTGTCTGTTTTGATGTCAATGTCTTTTTAATATCCAAGGTCTTTTGGGAAAAGAGGTTTTTCTGCTCCCTGAAAAAGCAAGGCTGCTTGTTTTGCCTCTTCTTATCTCTGTATCATGGCACTGTTCAGCACAACCTCACATAAGATGCTCTCAGCAAGCCTGGCTTTGAGAATACACAGGTGTATTCTCACACCTCTACTTGGGTTTTCCAGTGGAATTAATTTTCTCTGGCATTTCTTTTCTCTGTTTTTTTTTGTTTGTTTTTCTCGAGGAATTTTCTTTCTTTTACTTCTCTGGAACACCTTTTCTTTAACTCTGAATAAGTGTCCCAAACAATCTGTATGCAACCACTATCCTTCCTTATGTTATCTGAATTAAGGGAAGATCTGTAGGGTACCTGTCTTCAAATAAATCAAGGATACATTCACTGGAACCTTCCTTTACTACTAACCCTTTATATTTTGAATATATAAATTCTCCTGTAGAAGTTTGGGAGGACTCTAACATGGGACCAGGTAGCATTTGGTAATTCTAACTTGAAGTGTACAAAAGACCAGAGATCAAAGGAATAAGAAAAAAAGCCTAAGGCATCTTTTCTCCCCACACAGAACAGAACAGGCCATACACTGGAGCTTTAAACACCTCCTCAAGACTTCTTTGCTCCCAACAGCCTTTAATCAAACCCCCTCACCCCTGCACCACGGAGGCAGCAGTTTGGGACAATGCAGAAGCAAATGTGAGAGCACTGGCAGCTTCTTTTCCTGGAGAATGTTCCAACAAAGCTGAGCTGCTGGGAAAGCCTGAAATTGAACCCAACATTTCAGGTCCAAGCCTGTGCCCAATTTGCATCAGTGTAACACAAAAAGTTGAGTTGTGAATTAGTAAACACTGGTGGAATGGCCTCTTGTTCCTTGCTAATCCAGACTGGACAGGCAGAAAGAGCTGTAAGATTTTGCTATTTTTTTGTTGAAGTTATCCAAAATCAGCCAGTTACCAATAATAAAAAGAAACTTAAGGTAAATTAACTGATCCACTCAAGGTAACTCCCATTAAGGACATTTTAGAATCCAAATTAGAGGAATAAAACATGAACAGATTGAAATACTTCAGTGTAACACTCCACACCCTGAGATCACACACTAAGATCAATAAAGTTGAGGCGATCTGATGTCCATTCTGGAATGCAGTCTTGGCTGGTGAGCTGTGCCTTACCCATCTATGAATCTGTCCTTTAGGACATCATTTTCCAATTAGCTGTTTTAATAGGACTCCCAAATGAGCTTTTGTCTATCATGAACTCATTGTTCTGAGCTGCAGCTCTCCACAGCTGGAGGCTCCCTGTTCTCAAACTGTAATTCCCAGCAGTTGTTTTCCCCACGTGTCCATAATCACCAAAAAAACCTTCCCAAAACCCTCCCAGCAGTTGCAAGATACCCCAAGCTGCAAGAACTGATGGATGTTGCAGCACTGAGCCCCTCCAGGCCTGCAATGGTGTGGTCAGACTGGAACCTGTCACGTGGCTGTGACACCACATTGTCACTTTGAGGGGAAATTCTGGGCTGAGGTGGGACTGGCAACTTCCAGCCAGCCTTTCATCCTCTGGTGAAACAAATTACTGAAAAGGGACTGCTGTGAGCATGAATAAAACCCAAGAGATGTGGAGCAGGCCGGGTGGATTTGTCCCTCTGATGGAGCAGGAATGGCTGAGCAGGTGACACAAGTGACAGGCAGGTGTTTCCCAATAATTGGTGTTGGCTGGAGGCTCTGAGGACAGCTCCCAGAATTACTCAGTGACACCTCAACTCTACAGCTCAGTGCTGAACAGGAGTTCAGTGTATTTTGCTAATATATTAACAGATATTAACAGATGAATCAATTATTCAGTTTAGGATTAGCTGAACTAACCTGGCCACTTAAGATATTTACATCTGAATTTTTATTAGACATGACAGCAGAGTCTGGGATCTACTACAAATAATTAGCATGGGATCCCAAAGGATTAAAAAAGAGTAAACAAGGATCCTGCCCCTTTAACATTCACATTCCTGAGTGTCTTATACTGGTATAGAAATTATAGTGATGCATCACCAACAGACTGTGCTAGGAATTACCCCAAAACCTCAAAGTACAATTTCATGACTCACGAGGAAGACTTAAAGCAAACAGAGGTAGTGCAGAGGATGAAATATTAAGTTTTACTTGTCCTACTTAACAATTTGGGACCTTATTATTATTATCATCAAACTGTGGCACTTAGGATGTGCTGCTTCTGCAATTTGCACTAATCAGACACAGGGAAGGCAGGGCAATGCCTTCACAGCACCAGAGAATTCTCCCACCCAAAAGGCACATCCCAGAAGGGCTCTCTGAGGTCCCTGAGGAAAAGGCAAACAAGTGGTTAAAGCCCTGATGTTGTCTGGAGGACAACAAGGCTCAGTCTCTGACAGAAATAGCCAGGGATAAACCACAAATCTTTGTTTCCATTGGCACTCCAAGAAAACACATCTCAGCCCAAATCCAGCTGCCAGCCAACCCCTGCCCTCACTTCACCTTTGTCTCCTTCTTCAGCTTGGACCTGTGTTTTAAGCTCTTCTCAAACAGAAAGGGGAGGCAAATTCTTCCTTCAAAAGTACAATGAAGTTAATTAAAATATCAATCCACCCTCACTGCAGAATTATTATTTGGTGGGGCAATGCAGGACAAACAATAAAATCCAGGGGATTTTCTCCTATATAATGTCCTTACGGTGACCCCAGAAATGTTTCTATGCCAGGATACTCACACCTGCCTAATGGAAATTCTAGAATTACACCATAAATAAGAAAAAACTGTATAAAAAAAAAGAATGAGACAAATCTTCAGCTTAATGATCCAGTCGAGTAAATCAAACCTAAACTCAGGACTCTGTTACAGTGATCACAGATCTGGTGGACATACAAGGATCATTCCAATTACATATGAAGGCTACACAAATAGTCTTTAAATTAAGAATATAACACACACAACCTACCACCAGTTTTCTGATAATTATTTTTTAAAGATGTCAAAATAACAGAGTGACTCCTTTTTAAAAAGGTGAGATGATACACTGGCAGAAGCATTTAGGGGTCTGAATTTAAGAAGGGCAGCCAGTAATGAAGCACATCCCCGAGAGCACACGTAATTCCTGGCTGATCAGTGGCATTATGTGACTGCTTCTGTTCCTGCCTATCACCACTCAGGAACAATCAATTCTTGAACTATTTCCTTTCTAAAGGCACAGCCCTGGACAGGGCAGAAGACCTGCCTGGAAATCTCACAGGCTTGGTTTTTATTTAGCAGGACTGGAGCTCTTGAAGATACAGAGAGATAAGCCACAAATATCTTGTTAAACACAATGTTGTGTTTTAAACAGTGGCAAAACATAATAGATTAAAACCTACCAAAATAACCATTTTATCTTGGTACTGCTAAGATATTTCCACAGCACGCAAAGAGCTTGTTTACAGAAGACACTGGACAAAGAAAGCTACAGCATAAATTTACATTATCTTGACCAAAGAAACAACAGAAAATTTTGAATATCAGCAGAAGTTTCAATTATCAACCAAAAGCAGACAGGGAAATCTTACCAGCACTCGATCTCCAATTTTGAGCTCCCTTTCTCCCTTCTTTAGTGATCCAGCTTCCGAGAGGTTTGATATAGATTCACTGGCAGTTTTGGAAAGATTGCTAATCTGAGAAGGAGTTGCATGTTCCTTAGCAGCGAGGGGGGTTTTCTGTGGAATTCCTGAAGGGGGGAGTGCAGCAGAGGACACTGCACTAGCAGCTGATGTGGACGTTGGGGACGTGGCTCTGGAGGCGTGAGCTGTCTGGGTACCGTTGGCCTCGTCCTCTGTCACCACCTTCCTGGTCAGTTTGGATGGCCTTGTGAATATTCCCCTCAGGGGCTCACACTGGAAATAGCGAACTCCAGCCACGGAGCCATCGTTCTTCCCGATGGGCTCGTCCAGGACGATCCCTGCCCACTGCCCCGGGGCAAACTGGGTTTCCCCCAGGAACTGGATGAAGCCGGGTTTGTTGCCATTGACCCAAACTCGCTCCCCGACTCGGAAATCATCCACAAACTCCTCGTGTGCATCTGCAAGGGATGTGCTTGAGGTCTTCTCACTGGGAGCTGCTTTTTCTGCTGGAGCTGGAATCCAAGCACAATGGGAAACAATGGGAATTAAACACACTGATATTCCAAAGAGCATCATTACTTAGTTTCAGTGTAACAATTAGGAGATCACAACTCCTAATTTTCCTGTGCAAATGTTGTAATCTCTGGAAAAAAAATTCAAAATCTAAGGACAAGCCACTGAATGCGTTTAATGAAGGTTTTGGTAAAAACCTTGTAAAAATCACAGGTCTGACTTCAAAACCTCCCAAAGCATTTTTATCATGACAAGGTTTCTTTGAGGAAAACTGCTTGATCTCTAATTAGTAACATTTAGATTTTCTCTGAGTTCTACACATAATTTTTTAAAATCAGAAATACAAGCACAAACACATTGGTGTAAAGAGTAGAAATATTGTATACTACAGCATTCAAGCATTCAGCATTTTTGTCAGAGGGTGAATAAGGGAATAATTAAGATATTTAACTATTCCTTACCAGCAGCAACAGGTGTAGGTGTTTTCAGCAATGAACCCCCGTGCTTGATGGTCTTTGAAGGAGCCTTAAGTCCACTTGGTTTTAACATACTCATCTTTATGCAGTACCAGTGGTTATCCTCCTCGTCTGTAGCAACTATCTTTTTCCAAACATGGAGAAAATATATTGTTCAAGCTTTTTCAGCTCTGGAATAAACCTGTTTATAAAAAGATCAGTGTTAACTCCTGCAGAAGGGATTTCTACACATACACAATCTGTGTATAAAATACATTATAAAAAATGCTTTCCAGTAGCAACCACCAGCATTTCCGTTGTGTTTTCTTTTGAAGGCCATTATTAAAACCTAAATTATGAAAAGAACTCACTTTGCTGAATGCTGATGTGGTTTATCTTGAGATTTAAACTAAAAGGCTATTTTAAGAAAGAAAAACAAACCCCTTAACAGCATAGCTAACATTACACATAGATTTAACTGCTGCACACACACACAACTGTTTTCAGTCACATTTTTCCAGCATTGCAACATCCCAGCAAAACCAACTTGAGACTAGAGAAATGACAACAAGAGAAATCAAGACAGCCAGGAATTTCAGGATAAAAGGAGAAAAAGTTTCTAGGAGATTGGAACTGAAAAGCTTAAATTGTTTAAGAGTTACATGATGACAACTGAAAAACAAAGAGCCACCTCGGCTCCCTGTGACCTCAGATCACAAGATAGGCTGGCTCACAGTCCCCAGCAATGCCCCAGCTGAAGGAGGGACTCTTCCCAACGTTGCTAGGATAGAACTTGGAACCCAGCTCGAAGCTTTTCAGGGAACTGTTTTGCCACAGGAGGCATCTTCTTTCTGATTACAAAAGCTTCAGAAAGGCTTTTCCACCTCTAAGGAAAAATCTGTATTTTTTTTTTACCTCGAATGCGAATTCAAAGCCCAACTTCAAGGCAACCACTCTGCCCTCTCTTCAAAGGAATAAACTATTCTGTGTGAACACAGCTTGGCTTTGTGCTGACTTTTACATGAGGCACTGCCAGAACAGCTACACCACCTAAACAGCAGCAGCACACACCTGAACAAAAACCTGAGGGCTCAACTGTTTGCTCAGAACACGTCAGACAAGAACTACAAAGCAGGACTCAGTCCTGCCCTGTGCTCAGCACTCTGGCACCCGCCAGGACACAAAACTGGGCAGCTGCAGCCTCCCAGTGCCCAGGGCTGCAAACTGGGAGCCCAGCACCCAGGTGAAGTGAAACAAACCTGCCAGCAGAGACAGCTCTGCTGCAGCGAGGAGAACTAAGGAGAACAAACCAACCCAGTCTAAGATTTATCCCTCCTGCATTATGAATTTTTAATCAGCGTTCCTAAAAATCAATTCACTGCTTTGTGAGCCTAAACACCAAAGTGAAACATTCCTTATGCTATTTCAAGACCTGCCATGCCAAATTCAAGGCATTTTCTAAGTCTGCAACAATGTTATATTTTAAAAGGCATGAATTATCACTGTGGATGTAATTGTGTTTGCCTGCAATTTAAGTTCTGCTCCATGAAAATGATGAAGTGCTGGGAAGATCTTTGAACCTTTTTTTTTCTCCTGTTGCCAGAAGTTTGTCACCCACCTGCCTGCAGAATTATATGCATCATATTTCCTTATCTTTCCTTTTAGAAATCTTATAAAACTGCACTGTGACATTACACACCAAGGGGCTGAAAAACCTTCTTTTCTCTCTTACAAATGTGCTCCTTTCCTCAGGCTACAGGCCCTATTCCCTCCTCTCCAATTCCAGAATCTCCATGCTCACCTCCCTTACTTTCCTCAACCCATCAAAATCCATGAAACAGAAAAACTGTTCAAGATTAAAGAAGGATTTGGTACAAATACAGAAACAGGAGAAACATCATGGTCAGTCCTTTTTATTTGACAGTCAGTGCCAAAGACCAAATTGATGGAAATTTGGCCCAAGGGGAGTCCTCCTTAAGGAAGATTTCTCCTAAAGCCTGGAAGCTGGAACTGTTCCATTTTTTTTCTATACATCACCTCTTTTTTTGGCCCCCAAAGATCATCTCAGCACCACCACAACTGCACTGTTCAAGCACAGGTACAGCAAGAGAAAGCACACACTACATTACCACCCAAATTAGACTTTGCCAGGTTCAGTTAATTATTTATTGATAGATGGTTAACAAGCCTCTGCTCAACACAGAGGGAGAATGTTCTGCCATTGCATTTCTTGGCTCAGGGTGCTCATTCACAGTTTAATCTTGCTCTCCACAGTCATGGGTTATATATTTGCTGTGTCATTTGCTTTTCTCCTTCAACTAGGCCAGAAGTAACACAATCCCTCATGTCCTGGTTTCAGAGGTACTGAAATTGTAGCTTAATTCAGACAAAATAAAAGCTGAGATTATAGGCAACACTTTTTGATAAACGACTGCCTCGCTGCAATAGTTAAAATGCAACTTTTGTTCTTAGGGACAGGGCCTTGGGAGCAGCATTGCCTAATGGAGCTTATAAAACACATAAATTTGCATCAAGTGATTTTAAGCAACACACACTCCAACAAATCCTAACAGGCTCCAGATGTCAATGATGTCATTTCAGTTCTCATAAAAGACAGCAGCTCACTGCTTGTCTCAATTTGTTCTTTCCTCCCTTGAATCTGTCTCGGCTCTCCTGGAAAAGGATCTTTATCACCAACAGGCAAAAATATTATTGTCCCAAAATATCCTGTCAGGAACCTAAGGAAAGGTCCAGAAAGCCTCTGATAATATATTCCACTGAAGTGTTCTAGCAAAATTGAGCACAAAAAGAGATTTTAAGCCCAGGCTTTGCACCTGTGCCATTACTGGAAATACATGACTACACACAATATGAATTTTAACTGATCAATGGTACCTTTATTCTTATTTACCTTTTAAAGACCTCTAAGTATTGCATGGATCAAGCAGCAAGTTGGGAACCATGGATTAAGTAAATAAATCCTACTAATGTGCTATGTAATAATAGATACGAATTCAGTTGGCAAGCTGATATTAAAAATAAATAAAATGTAGCCACATAATTACAAAATTACAAAAGTAGAATATTTTCCAACTGTCAAAAAAGGAATTTCTATAATAAAAAGAAAGCAGCTGTCCAACATTCCTTTCATGACTATTTTCAACAAATAGTACTCCAAAAAGAACCAAATTAAATAAGAACACAGGGAGAAAAGCCTCAGCTCTCTCCACTTAACCCTGTAGTCACAACAAGAATTTAGGAGTACCAGAGGAACCACAGAATAGTTTAGGTTGGAAAAGACCTCTAAGATAATTAAGTCCAGCTCCTCCTAATTCTTCAAAACACTTTAAATTAAAAAGATTAATATTTAACTTAGTTAACACCATTAATAGACTAAATACTGCTGGAAGATGCCTTGCAATGCCAATGCATTTCCAAGCTCAAAAAGAGACTTGATCTATTAATTGTGCTGAGCACAGAGGTGCTTTGCAAAACACATATAAACAGTCACACTAAAAGATAAAGAGCAAATATTCTAAAAGGGGTTTGCAGAACAGGAAACTGCTGAAAAATCTCACAGGCCCAATAAGCAGAGACCATCACATGCAACCCCTGTGGCAGTCAGCAATAAGCACCTAGAAAACAAATTCCAGTACCATGAAGAAAAGGTAAAATGACCAAAATAAACCAGAAAATCATTTGGCAGAAAAGCTAAATGGAAGATACATCCCAAAGACCACCATGATGCAGTAACTGCACCTTCCTGAGGGAAAAACAAAGTCATCACAAGAAGCACTGTTTGAAATCTCTGCCTGAACAGCATTTCTTAAATACCTGTTTCATACTTGTCCAACTGCTGCTGCCAAGCTTGAAGGAGCTCATGAATCATTCCTCAAATATCTGGAGTTTAGAGGAGGTAACTTGGAATTTTGAACCTGGAAAGATTTCCCCTCCAGTCCATGAGATACTCCAAGAGCTCTGACCCTACAACTTTTATATGAGGCACTGAGTTATGAACACAACTCCTAAAATTACTGCAGTCTTAAAACTGAAGCACATAAACACGTTCTCTGTAATTCAGATCTAATTCCTACAGCTCCAAAATTTTTATTTGCAGTCTCCTGGGCTGTTATTACACTCCTCTGCTGCATTCTGGGTCTACTGGAAAAATTTCTTACAGGGCACCCAAAAAGTCTGAACAACCACTCTGCAAGCAATGGATTACATTTACAATGAAATATTCCAGAGCACACAATATCCACTGTAAACCTCTCATTCGGCTTCAAAGCCAACAATTACAAGTTTTTAAACCAGAAGGATGGATTTGGAAACCCTCCTGCATTCACTTGACAGAGCTTCTCTGGAGTGATGCAGCCCTCTTGGTGTTCCTGGTCACTCACTGCTCAAATACAACTATTTTGGAGCAATGAACTCACATCCAGCTCTCTCTGCATTGATCCACTGAAGCCAGACAGTGAAAAGGCAAATGAACTTCTCTCTGACCCTCACACTCCTGACTTACTGCAAATTCCATGTGTTTTGTCAGCTCTGATGCATTTATTGAATGGGCAGCAAGTTCAGGCTGAAACACCAGAAAGCACCGTAGGCATTTGTTAACAAAGTGAGGCACAAAAAGCAAATTATGGTGGGACTGAGGCAACACCCCCTGCAGAGGCCACTGCTAAACCAACCTGAGCATCTGAGCCTTGCTCAGGGATTCCACTGTGGAATTAGAGGCATCTTCAGCTATCAGTCACATTGAAACTAAAATAATTTAAGAAAGAATTGATACATAAAACAGAAAACAAGCAGAGTTAAGAATTTAAGATTTCAATACAAGACTGGCATTTGGAAGTCAATATTTGATTGCTCATTCAGCACACAGCAATTAGAGAAAGGGAGCATTTAAAAACATGGCTTCAGTTTCATTTTGTCTTCCAGAAAACATTGATTTTTATGTCAATTAATCAAGTAATGTTATGATCTGAATATAGCCTTCAGATACATCACTACTAGAAGAAAAGACATTATTTAATTCAATACCAAGTCCCATGTAAACATATTTATTTGGGTTACTATGCTCTGTTTAGTGCCAGCATCAAAACATGAGGGCTGGCACCTGCCCATCAAACCAATGTTTTGCACCTCACCTTTAAAGAAAAAAATTGCATTTATAACTCAGCTGATCAGGTAGAAAATAACAAAAGAAATCCAGACCTTTCAGATCTGTTGTTTGCAGGTACTGGAACAGGAAATAAAAATTTTGTAAGGAAATAAGCAAGCAAGTCTCATAACTTACACGGGGTCCTTATGACATTCTGCCTTCCAGCCCAATCCAACATAACCATCACAGGAATTCCAGAGGTAAACCCTTCACAAAAGCAAACAGGAACCTCAAAGCCACCGTTTCTTATATTCTGTTTTTTAACAAAAATATGAATTTTACTAGGGACAGACTCTTGAAGAAGTGCATCTCTACTTAATTTAACCAGGCATAACTATTAAATTAACAGAACAAAAGCAATTCTTGCTCTTCTGAAGTGCCTTCACAGTAGCTACCAGGATAACTCCAGGAAATTACTGCTGCATGCAAGTTTTAGCAGGGCTTTAGTCTAACCCAAACACAGTTTGCTTTTGCTGCCACAATAACACGAGCCCAAAGCCTGCAGGAATTTGGGAAGTTTGCCCACTGGGATGACACAGCTCCTCTGACAGCGGCACTGATGTGATGAACTCAACCTGAAACCAAGAGTGGCAAAAACCAACAGAAACTGAAACAGAGCAATCCTAGCCGTGGCAGAGGGGTGAAAACCCTCCCAGCTCTGTTTTCCAGGGCACTGGTTTAGATACACATCCCTCAGTGTGAGGCAAGCAGAGTGTGTTGGGTGAGACAGGGGCAGGCAGGGCTCCCCAGGGCTGTAACACAAACACTCTGCCTTGTCACCACTCATCCCACCAGAAAACCACTGCACCCGGGGCTAATGACATCCCCAGAAACAGCTCCAGGGCTCTCCACTCCCAGGAGAAAATCCCAGGTTCCTTGAGATCTCAAAGATGCTCCCTCTGTCTTGTACACTCAGGGACTGGGGGAGAGTGTTTGGGAATCCCAAATGCCCACAATGCTGCCCCTCGTTGTAAGGATGTGGGAACCTACAGCTCAACCAGCGACTTCTGATTTATTTCTTAACTGAAATCAATAGTAGAAGTTGCATTTCTGTACCACAGAGATGACTGGAACTGTTCTGCAGGTGAGTTCACAGATTCCAGGATATTCAGAACCAAACACTTTTAGTTCATCTTTCAACATCAGCCAGGCCTGCACACAAATCTCTATTTCCCCTTTGATTTTGACTTGTAATTTCAACTAAATAAAAGGCAGGAGGTCTCCAATATAAATCCCAGTCCTACAAGTTTCACAGAGGCAGGTGAACCAGGAGGAGGGAGATTTGTGTCTACAGAGTTTTGAGTTTTCTCCCAGGACCCTTAGAAAAACTGACTTCTGAAGCAAATTTGCCATCAATACATTTGAGAGTAGCAAGTTATCAGTTTGGAGATAATATAAAACTTGAACTTAATATAGTTAGGAAGGCAACCATTATGAGGGTCAAACCCACTGAAAATTCATATTAGGGAATTTCTAATTTGCTAAATAAGATACAAGGCTGTTTTTCTCCCTTGGGAAGTGCAGGATATTTGCTGCAAATTGTATAAACAGGATTCTCCCAGCACGTGCCAGGGAAAGGGAAAAGGCGGGGTGAGTTTTTGTAGCTCAGAAACTCTGCTGAGAAGAAGATGAATCAGATCAAAGATAGTAAGAGGCTTAGGACCTGAAACCATCAGTCAGATATTACAGCACTGCTATGAGGAAGGTAATTCATCAAAGCTTCAGCTCTGCTTATGGATTTTAATTTTGCACCAAGGACATTTTAAGTCACCTCATTTTATCATTCTAGAACTTGCTCTGCTCATTCAGATTCCCAAATGCCTCAGGACCCTCAGCAAAGAAACACTGAAACACAGACTGTTGAATATGAAGCACAAATGAGAGGATGTCTAGAAAACTATTTTGGGCCAGCAATTTGTGAGTAATTTTTTCTCAGTCTATTGCCATTTCAAACACAGCCTGATCAGTCTTTTTAAAAAGATTCTGCCTATCTTTAATTAATCAGGAAGAGCTGATAATTGTTAATGTGATGCAAACACCAACACTTCAAGTTGCCACTGTGCACACAGATTATAAAAACATTGCTGCTCTGGTCTATTAAAAGATCAGAGAGCACATGATCCTCCCTCCTCAGCACATCATTCCCTACAGAAGGAGTCAAGGAGTGAGGAGCAGAGAAAGTTTCCAACTAAGTAAATAATTGCCACCTCTTCTGGTAAGCCCATTTATCACCACTTACTAATTTTCCTTCCTTTTTCACAGGAAATTCTTGTCTTTCCCCAAAGATCTCCATTTCAATAAGACAAAGAACAATTTGTTTGACTGTTCACACTGACTTATGTTGATGATAATGCACTTCAGCCATCCCAGTGAGTGCAATCAGTCAAGATAAACTGACTTTGGAATAGCAGAGTTTAAGTTATTTGAGATTTACAATTTAAATTTCCAGAAAGAAAATATCAACTGCAGTCAGCCTCAAACCCCAAAGCATTTAAAGGCACAAAGGCTTCTCCCTAATACAATTACAACCCAAGCAGCTGAAACAAAGATACTGCTTTTTATAGAAAGGATTTAATTTTGATAGACTTGGGTGAAACTGTAACTGTTTCACACTGGGTGAAAACATCAAGTCAGCTGTCTCTTTTTAGCTCTCCGTGTTTTCAGCCTTTGAAATTAGCACCATGACTGCAGCACGGCTGGCAGAGAGCTCAGGACAAGAACAAATTCAGAACTTAGATAAATATTGCTGTGATTGAGTGGATGCTGCTGCCAAGCAGAGCAGCAGAATGAGAGTGTCAAAAAAGCTGATTCTATACAATACTGAGTTTCTCTCTCTGCCTTGCAATTTCCCCTCATAATAAGCTAAAAATATAGATACTAAGATTGTAAAGATTAGGGAAACTGAATAGCTTTTAATGGTGGCTCTTCTGGAAACAGTGAAGACGTGTCTTATAAATGAAAAGAACGTATGGTATTATTCCTATGAGTTTGTACATATAATTAATGAGATATTCCAAGTGGAAAAACTTTAGGTGGGTGTTAAAGCACAAACTTGTACAGCCTGTCCTTAGGTACATCTCCTGAATCCTTCACAGCCTTTTGGGGGCCAGGAGCCAGTACCAGATTTGGGGGCATTTCTAAGGGTCAGGCACAGAGTGCAGCTTCCCTCTGCAAAAACAAACAGATGTGGAAGACAAACACCTGCACGAGCAGGAGGTGTTTAAAGCATCAGGGAGCTGCTGACAGAGCTCTGCTGGTCAACACCAACGAAATGGTTGCTCCAGCAGAAACTGGCATGGGGCTGAGGGCAGCTGAGATTGCAGCTAATGCAGTATATAATTGCCTTTCATGAAATAACAAAACACCATCCATCTGAGGCATTTCCAAACATGCTGCTCCAATAAGGATTCCAGTGAGTTACTCTTTATATGTGCCAGCAGAGCCAGTAGTCCCTAAGGAATGCCAAAGGATTAAACAAGAGCTGCATTCATTCATGGCTGTCATGTTCAAACATTAGAAAACTTGCATTCAACATACAGAGTTAACATTTGACCCGAGTGTTTTAGAAAGAGAAAGAAAAGCAGCTCTGAAAAATCATATTGGCAAGGCAGAGCTCTCTCTTTCTTTTTAAGGAGGATCTATTTTGATATATTCTCAGTGCCTCCCAAGAAAAACTTTAACAGGGCTAAAAGGATAAAGGGAGGAACACTAAAGGAATTATGCAATCTGCCCAAGCTGAGTAAATAAAGGCTGTCTTGGGTATCCACAGTCAGAGATGGTAAACAGATACAACCTGAAAATCAGACAGGAAATCTTCAGGAGCTCTAGGAAGTCGTGGCAGTCAGCAGAGAGAGCACTGCTCTGTCCTACAGTGCAACCACACGAGGAAAGAGGCTGCTATTCCCCCCAGAATACAGCTGGAATGAGCACACAAGACAGCTGGAGTTCTGCCCTCCCTAGAAAGCTGAGACCTTCTCTTTAAGGGAAACCATACAAATTATGCAAAACTCTTTTTTGCCAAATAAAATCTCCCTCCTGATCCCTAAAGATACGGACATTTAGGTCACACTTCCAAGCTTTTCTGCTTCAGACAACTCGTCCCTCTCCCTTCAGTACACAGAAAGCTTTAGTGCACTGCAGCACAGACAGAAAACCTCCCAGCACATATACAAGGACTGGGCAGGAAGAGAACCATGAAATCTTGTCATTTTACAGCAAGAACTAACAAACCTCAGCCTGTAAAAGGTGAACAGTTTAACTTCCCTTAGAATAAGAAATGCTGCTGTGGGTGGAGGGGAGGTGTTTACTTTTCCTTCACAGTATCTACTTTGCAATCTTCCTACTCTTGCAGCAGGTGCACAGGGACACACTTCAGGAAAAGCACTCTCTGCCGTTGCTACTTTCAAATTTACATGGCATTCAGAATGCATATTTCTGTTCTTTCAATACTTTGCAAAGCAGCCGGCACCAAGGCATTTCCTCTTTTGAACCTCTTTTCCTTTCTTCTCCCTACGTGTCAACACAAGTATCACATGTTTTAAAATCCTTCTGCTCAAAGATCTCAAAGCAACCTGTGAACTTCTATAAAACCCGGCCCATTCAGCACAGTGGGTAAGTGAATGGGTGGGGAGGAACAAGTCTTCATTTCACAGTCATATGTTTAATCATCAACACACACAATCACAGAGTAAATTTTCCTGCCCGCGCTCTGTTTTGGAAAATTTCTTTGGTGTTAGCTTTTGTTTGTTTATATTCTGAAAAATTATTTAGAGCGCGGAATCAGAACCAAGATGAAAGGGAAAAGTAACTCCTGATTTTTTTATGCAGCAGGAGCCACATTACCCTGTGAGTAACAGCACCAATTACCTTGTGCCCCATGACAGCTATGGCACAGAAAAGGGAGCGCTGCATCGCCTGAGGTACAGCACTCTAGCGGGAACAGGAGGGGCCTGGAGCAGCGCCTGGGAATCCCGCAGCTCCGACACTGCCGAGAACATGGCAGCGAAAAACTCTCCCGAGACACCTGAGGGGATGGCAGAGCAGCCCACCTGGAAACCAGCAGCTTTTACAGCCACGCGAGGATGGGGAGCGGCCATAAAAAAAAACCAAAAAAACCCCGAAAATACTGAGGTAGATTATGAGTAAAATATCCGCTTGTAAATTCAGGATGCTGGGAACTGCAGGTTTGCACTGAGCAATATAAGAAATACCCAGACCTCTCCCCTCAGAATGAGCCGCTCAAAAGCCACCACTAACCCAGCACAGCGCCGCAGTCTTCCCAGGGCGAGACCCGAGCAAAGGCTGCGATCCAACCTTCGTGTCCCCGCTCCGGACAAGCACCCCGCGGGCTGAGGGAGACGAGGCCGCCCCGCGTNCAGTGGGTAAGTGAATGGGTGGGGAGGAACAAGTCTTCATTTCACAGTCATATGTTTAATCATCAACACACACAATCACAGAGTAAATTTTCCTGCCCGCGCTCTGTTTTGGAAAATTTCTTTGGTGTTAGCTTTTGTTTGTTTATATTCTGAAAAATTATTTAGAGCGCGGAATCAGAACCAAGATGAAAGGGAAAAGTAACTCCTGATTTTTTTATGCAGCAGGAGCCACATTACCCTGTGAGTAACAGCACCAATTACCTTGTGCCCCATGACAGCTATGGCACAGAAAAGGGAGCGCTGCATCGCCTGAGGTACAGCACTCTAGCGGGAACAGGAGGGGCCTGGAGCAGCGCCTGGGAATCCCGCAGCTCCGACACTGCGAGAACATGGCAGCGAAAAACTCTCCCGAGCCACCTGAGGGGATGCCAGAGCAGCCCACCTGGAAACCAGCAGCTTTTACAGCCACGCGAGGATGGGGAGCGGCCATAAAAAAAAACCAAAAAAACCCCGAAAATACCGAGGCAGATTATGAGTAAAATATCTGTATGTAAATGCAGGATGCTGGGAACTGCAGGTTTGCACTGACCAATATAAGGAATACCCAGACCTCTCCCCTCAGAATGAGCCGCTCAAAAGCCACCACTAACCCAGCACAGCGCCGCAGTCTTCCCAGGGCGAGACCCGAGCAAAGGCTGCGATCCAACCTTCGTGTCCCCGCTCCGGACAAGCACCCCGCGGGCTGAGGGAGACGAGGCCGCCCCGCGTCCGCAGCGCCCCGTCCCGCCGGGGC
>VZTB01015207.1:385576-402531 GCA_013397245.1 Thryothorus ludovicianus | reverse complement strand
CGCCTCCCCAGGGCGGCCCACCCACCCTCAGCCCCGCCGCCGCCGCCGCCGCCGCCTCACCGGCCCCGCCGCCAGCGCAGCTCCCGCCGCCTCCTCCGGCTGCTGCTCCCGCTGCCGTTCCTGCTCCCGCTCCCCCTCTGCAGCGGCGCCGCCCCGGCTCACAGGAGGCGGAGCGGGGCGGGCACAGCGTCTGCGCCCGCCGGGGCGGGGACTGCACCAGCAGCAGCGGCACCGGCGATGCCGGCGGTGCCCCCGAGCTCCCGGCGCTCCCTCCTCTCTCTTTGTCCGCCCCCCGCTTTGTTCGGCCCGCGGCAGGGAGCGGCCGTGCCCCGGCTCGGGGTGACCCCGGTGGTCCCGGAGCCGCCGCTGCGGCACAGCCCGGCGGGGAGGGGAGGGGGAGAGGCTGGGCACGGGCGGGGAGGTGTGAAGCGCATCGCTCTAGTGGGTGAATAACTTCACTGTCTGCTGCTTCGCTCCATTTTCCTTTTGTCCTGACGCCCAGAAATTTATCATGCAGAAATTTGTCATCCCAAAGTACTGAATTTTTTTTTTTTAATTTTCATTGTGTTTGTGAAGCAACACATTGGGAGCTGGCGTTATCCCACTGCGAAAGTTTAAACAGCTGGAGCGGCAGCTCCAACGCTATCATCAACAATTTAATACCGATTTTCAAGGCTGAATCAAACAGCTCTGCTCCACTTCTTCCCCTCTTACAAACAGGCAGCAGAGCCCAGCCAGAGCTGGCCCAGCACCGCTGAATTCCTCACAAAGCAAACCTCAGTTTGCAGTCTCAGAGCTTGTTTGGTTTCTGCATGGTGCCATTCGAACAAAAGGGTGATGAGAAAGCAATTCCATTGCTGGGGACTGATTGCAATTTGTGTTTCATTCTGGCTTCATTTTCTGGCATTAATCCAGCACGGTAAAGCACAAAATGGTGTGATGCACTCCCTCAAATAATAGGTTTCAACTACATCAGCATTTAGCAATGTTTGTTAGAATTTCACTTCCTAAACGTTAAACAGAATCTCTGGCCATGGCCATTATATGGTGAAACTGATATTTGAATCCACGTACAGCCAGCCCTCTTTCTCCCTGCAAAATCTGATAAAAGTTTTGCTGAATAAGGACTTCAGGATTTAAACATTGGGCTGTAATTAGAAGTGCAGAGCCAGCAAAGGATTGCTTTTAATAAAAAAATGACCCTGCAGCCCCTAGCTATGGAAATAATCCCTAACACAAAAATTGCAGTAAGGGTAGAAACTGGAGAGTTGTACTAACTTTACAGAACACTTGCCTAAAATTTCTGCTGACTTGAGAGCTGCAGTGGTGAACCTTTGTGCTTCTTTCTGGTAGTGCAGATTTGAGCTTTCTGTATTGTTCTGATGCTAACGTGGAATGGGTTTTTCTCTAAGTGTATCTATCATTCTCCATCATTAATTTGATGTTTTGTGTCTCAGTTAATTTGCCCTCATCTCAAATGCTTGCAGTTCAGTGCACAGCATTAAAATTGTATAAGCAGTACCAGACTGATGCATCTAGGACAGAGCACAGCAACTACAAGAGAGCTTGAAGATCAAAACTAGAAGTTGCAACTTTGTGCTGTCATTGTGGAACTTGGCATCATGTGGAAGCAAAAACAAAAGTGGGGAAGTGGGGAAATAATGGATAAAATATGGTTTAAATGTGTAAATAGTTTGCTTCACTCCCTTGCAAGGCTATGGCAAAAATGTCCTGGACTAAAGCAAGAATTGAGAATGTCACACAGACCAAGGGAATGTGCCACTGTTTTCTCCCAGTCATTTCCTACTGAACACTCAGCTTCAAGATCCTGTAGTCCTGTAGGGAAAAAGAGAGATTGATATTCATTCTTTGACCAGAATCAACTTCATACCATGAAAATGTACTTTGGAGCCACTGTAACTTGAGTTCATCCCAGCTGGAAGTGGTTGACAGCCTCTGTGTACCAGTCTGCACCAGTAGGGCACAGCCAATTTGTAGGAATTATTGTAATAAAAGAGACTGGTACCATAAACCACACTCCTGTACAGGATTAGATATGATTGACAGCCAGAATATCTTTGATTCCAGTCCTGATGGCTCTGTTTTCTGATCTGCATGATCAGATCAGTCAACAAATAATAGATAGGTATTTCCACAACTCCATGAGAACAGGAATTGCTGGATGCTCCAGGGAAATTCAGGATGCTGACATAACTACTGGCATCCTGGCCACAAGTACAAGGCTCACTTTAAAATTAAAATTGTTCTCAATAATGTGGGAACACCAGTTGCAGTTGTTTCTACCCTTTTTCAGTTTTGTGAAGGGTCCAAGGTTGGTGAAGCTTTCTAAAGAGCTAAAATGTCCTTTAAAAACTGAATGTAAGGATCTCCTGACAGAGGAAATCCTTTTTTCTATTCAGTGGGATGCATTCACCCAAGTATGAGAATTTTGAGTTAAGATTTTTTTTTCCATCTGAATGATCTCTTCAATTGCACATCTGGTAATTCCTATACAGAACTGATGGTCACATCTGCTACAGAAAAGGCAGCTAATTGCACTTTTTTTTTTAATTTCAGAAGTGCTGCTTCAAAAATCCCAGCACTTGCACTGCTATTTTCTGTAGCTTCTTTTCTGTAAAGGCTGCAAGAAGTCTTTTCACTGCTAATGTACTTACTGGTTCCCTTCCCCAGGTCAGCCAAACTAGCCAGCAGCAATAAAACAAAAAGCTCCCCAAACTCATGTAGTTTGGTGAGCTCTTCAAGACAAGCTTTCATCCAATTTTACATTATTTGTTCTACCTAACATGGGTAAAACAACAGAGAACAGTATTTGAACAAATTAAGAAAGAATCCTTTCTGCATTCTGGTTTAAACAAGATACTTAAATTAACAGTAATGTTCCTCCTGATGAGTGTTTCATTTCCCTGATAACTGAGAAACCAGTCTATTAATAAAGATGCAAATCATTCTAGCACTTATGTAAATACCAATAAAAGCTGAATTCTCACCTACAGCGAAGCAGAGAAGGATTTTGTTCCTATCAAGTGCTGACTTCTAAAGGAAGGGTAAATAAATGTCCATTCAGTCATGGGAACTGAACACACATTGCAAGAAATCTTATGTAACACCTCTGCTGCTCTAGCTGTCTGAATCTAGGAAGTGTCCAATTGTCACACAGTAATTACCACGTTATTAAATCCATCCTGTTTTCAAGCTACCCCAGGAATCACGACCAATTCCTCCCTCTGACTCACCCCCTCCCACCCCCCAAAAATGTAGCAGTGACTCTGCAGTGTATTCTTAGGAACAGCATCAATCTTCAGTGGCATTCCCTTCCCAGGGGCAGCACAGCCATGGCACAGAATGAAGGTGCTACGGGGGTGCCATGGCAACTGAAACACTTTAATTATATTGGAGCTTTTTCCTCCTCTTCCTTTTTCTTTTTTTTTTTTTTCCCCAGCTATGCTGCCTCACAGAGCTTGCAGGGAAATAATTATTTTTAGCAGCTACCACGTCTTTAAGATATCTTCTAGAAGCTCAGCTATTTCTCTTTTCTTGACGTTTTGAGCGCTGTGAATTGGGTTATAAAAATTTAGAGTCAGGAATTTGAATCTTTTTAAGACACAACTTCCCACCTGACTGATACCCAGAATAATTTGATTTTTCAGACGTGCATGAGCATTTTCAAATATTTTTGGTGTTCCAAGTGCTGTAAATAAACACAAGGACTATGCCAACAAGGATCTGTGGGAAAATGAGTGATGCCTGCTCATGCTATACCCACCTCATTACAGATTTTATTACTCATTCATTTTAGTATGCTCTAATCTAGGTTATTATGCCACACCCATCACCATGGGAATGGCACTTAAAAGGACCCAAAATACTTTGCTATTCAGCTTTTCCTTGGGACGTAAGAGTGGGATCTGATTGCAGTTTCAATATACAAAACCCATTTGAGTAGTTACAGCTGACAGATTAAAAACCTCACTAATTACAAGCATCTTCAGTGCAACAATATGCAGCACTTGATAGAACAGTGAATTATAGATAAATAGCTAAGAGATGCAGATGAATGAATTCCTCATCATGAGAGAAGCAGCAGAGATAACTCCCCATCCCTAATTTTCCTTTTTCTTTAGGGCAGAGGTAAATACAGGAGGAGTTTTACTTACTGGTTCAGTTTTCTCACAGCACTATCCATGCTGACTGCCATCTCCAAAGAAAGGACAATTCCAAAAAGAAGATTTAAAAGACACCTCTGAGTGCTCTCAGAGAATTTTGTATGATTGTCCTTATTTGAAATTAAATTACTAAAATTAAACAGTGCCTGTCTTTCTGAGATCGAAACGTATCACAAAAATATTATTTTAAGAAAACAAAAAAAGCATTACAGGAACATTTATAACATTGCAGTTTGAAAGACAAAGGAATAACAATTCTTTAGTCACAACTGCTTTGCTTATCTGTTGTGACCAATTAATTATGTGGAAGGACCATACAGAGCACTCTAAGCACATAAAGATGATTTTTATCTTGTGTGCTCTTCTGCCTTGCTCACAGAAACCACAAGCACTCCTTCAGTTTAGGCTGCACGTCCTGCTCAAGCAGCAGCATTTCCTAAGAGCCATTAAAAGCAGATCTTTAAGGTGTGGTGAGAGAACTGCGTGTTTCAAATATGAGCAGCACAACACACACCCAAAAGGTGTGCACTGGCAATCATCACCTCCTGCCCTGCATCCCTTCATCATCCCCTTGGCAACAATGCAGCTCCTCTGAACTGTCATTATTGGCTTTTAACTCCATGGAAGGAGGAGGAGAAGGAAAAAGTGCCAGAGCTCCACAGGCTTCCCAACAGAGCTTTCTTTAAATGTGTGCAGAAGGTGGAAACAGCACATTATTTTGTTGTCCACTCCTGTTATAAAAATATTATTTCTCCTATAAACTAGGAAGAAAAAAGCCATTTATTTCAAAATATATGATGAACATTTACCTTGACTTGATTTCCAAGTGCAACCAAATAAACTGAACTGGTAAATGCTGCAAAAAGATTTTTCAGCCTCTCAGAATTCACACATAAATGTGCCTTGGTTTTGCCTTCCTGTAAAGTTTAGGGAGAAAAAAAGAGACATAAATAAAGGCTTTAACTGCACAAAAGCCTGGGGTTCTCAGAGATTCAAATGCAGAGTGTACCAATATAATGTATTTTAAAGATCTTTGGGCAATATGCACTAACTGCAAAGTGAGAATTTGAAAGAATTAAGTTCACTGTGTAACATCACCTTACAGACATCCCCCTTCACAAGGTTTTTGTTTGATACTTTGGTTTATTCTGCTTTACACTTGGCTGGGGAGGCTTTTCCTGGGTTTCTGGAAGGATAAATGCTTTAGCAGCTCCAAGGAATACCTTACATCGATCTCGTGCTCCCTCTCTTGGCAACTGAACAATGCACAGCCACTGCAGCCACAGGCCCCTCCCGAGACAAGGGGAAAAAAGAGTTAGAACAATTAATCTGCAGGATCACAACATTTCTAATCATTCAGAAGCGGGCAGCTCTTCAGATTATGAAAACTGAATGGTATGGCAAGGTTCTCTTTAAGTAGCTAAGAGAATTTTAAGTTTCTTGATTAAGAAAACCTGAAGCCAACAGTTGTGGCCCTTCCTAAAACATTCCACTATACTCATCATTTTGCTCTCTTGTTTTCCCCAGTATTTTTCAGCAACTGATTTTCAAAACCAGCATTTTGCTGCTTTAGGACTTCAATTAAAAGTTCTTTAGCTAAAAGCTCATTTATTAAACCTCTGTAGACAACCACAGACATGTATGTACAGCAAGTTTACATGAAGGACGATGCTACAAAAGATACAGTGGCAATTAAAACAGACCCACATAAATAATTTATAAAAATACTTGAAATGGTGAAAATAGCACTGTAATCCCCAATTATTTTCCTCCAATTGCCAGGACTTTGATGTGGGAAATCTTAACATCAGACCTTTTTAAAAACATTCTGAATATATTAAACTTATCTACAGGATAATTAGCAAAATGTATAAAGTGTAGATTATTGTACAAAGGACAGATATTAAAAAAATCACCAATCCACCTGAAGCTCAAGGACAAATATAAATTTTAGCCAAAATAATGAACACCAAACCACAAACTCTGCATTTTAGAGTCTTGAGAGTTGGCAAATAAAATGCACTTAACAAATCATCAGTCCTGTTATTCCTTAGTGCAAGCATGCAATTTGGGAAAATTCTACATTTTCTGACTGCATTGGTGGTCCTGGTCAAGATGGAAACCTGCACTGACTCCAATACCAAGGAAGAATAGGGCAGACCTGTATTTGTCAAGATTTTCTCTTTCTCAGAAGATGAGGGAGGTAATCTGAGTTTGTAAAACTGGGAGGGGGGAAACAGAACGGATTTGGACATAAGAAAACAAAAGACCAGTTAAGATTTAAGTCTTTTTCTTTTGCTGGTTTCTTGGGGAATTTTTTAACAGGTTTCTTATCCGTAGATAAACCCCGGTTGATTCTGCCATATTTTCAAATTCAAATGGTGTGATGCCTTCAGCAAACTTGCTCATGTCAGGAACAAGTCCAGATTTTTTCACAGATGATCCAGCACTTGTGGGCACTTTATCACCACCTGTGTTTTCCCCCTCATTAACCTCAGGGTTGGGAGCAGGCAGGGTGTCATCCAGCAGGCCTTCAGAAACTTCATTATCAGGATTTTCCTTTAAATCAAGCAAACTGTCCTCTAGATTGGGACTGGTTAGAGAACATTCATTTTCTGGGATCTGCTCACTGATGTCAGAAAACTCTGTTTCCACTGAGATCATCTTCTCAGGTGACCTGACTTCTGCAACGAGATCTGCCTCATTCCTGGCTGGTGAGGATGTAAGGGAATTCCCAGTTAAAGGAGTGTCAGCAGGAATCTCAGAGTCACTGTTGGTGCTCTCAGCCTGCTCCAGAGCTGCCCAGATTAACCTCTGCTGCTCCTCCAGCTCCTCCAAGGTCAGAGTATCCTCATCCATCACTGAGTCCACTATCTTGGGCTGAGGACTCTCACTGGCAGAGTCTGGTGCTGGAGCAGTCCTAGGGAGGGGAGAGTGGGTGGGTGTGCAAGGCTGAGGGGGTGTGAGTGGGGGTGTTCCTTGTGGTACAGGTGGAGGAGTGGACATGGATGGAGATCCAGGGGGCAGCGGAGGCTGGAACTGAAAACTGTTGGGAGTTTGAGATCTCTGTGTCCCCTCCAGATCTAGAAAGAGATTAAAAGACACCTTTTAGAACCTGAAATTTGACCAGGACAAGATTCAAAGTGCCAATGTTCTGATTAACTACCAGTTTTACTTCTAATCCTTGGCATTCAGCTGAGGCAGAACAAACTTGTGAGGGTTTTCATCTCCACCAAATTTATGGTTTTTGGGATTTTAACTCTGCAAGCCATTCAAGGAAAAAAAAAAATTACTCTCGAAGGTATTAAGAACAAACCCATTCCAAACTGAGACACACTGAAGGATTCCTCATGGCAAATTTCAAAAGGAAAGCCATAAGTTTCTCCAAGATTTTTAACAACACTGAACCCTTTTAGTCTGCCTCATTTTTGAGAAGCTGTAAGCTTGCACATTTATGTTATTTCATCTGAATATTTAGGGATTCGGGGACTTTAACAGGAGTTTCTTTAGGATGCTTCTGAAGTAAAGAGATCAGAATTTTTTAACATCACATTGCAATTGCTCTGAGCACACCTGAAACCTCCTGCTTGGTACTGGAAGATATGAAAATCACAGTGACAATCACAGCAAATGGCACTGCAGTAGGACACTGCTGGTCTGTCAGCACTGCCTTTAATTACCACCAAAATGACCATTAACACATTGGCTTCTCCTTTTAACTCTCACATTTCATTTTGAAAATAAAAGTTGAAACTAGGAAAATAAAAAAGAAGTAGAATGACTGTACCAGAGTCCAGGTCCATGTCAGCTGCTGCTATCTCTGAATTGTCTTCTCTTGGTCGTTTGGAATGACGAGGCTTGGACTGAGTTGCAGCCCTTTTGCTGCTGGATTTTGGACTTGGCTGGAGAGAAATCATCCACAAAAGCAAAAGGAATTAGTATTATACTGTACAGGGTAATGCTTCCAGCTGTAAGAATTAAAGCAATTTTATAATTATACAATCATTTGGGGACCCAGTGTGTAAATAGACATTGACATTTGAGGGCTGCCATGGCTATAGAAACTAATTTATTAGGGGAGTCTGGAACTTCCAGGCTGTGTAAATTCATAGCAATTTTTTTTTCCAAACTGCTTGCAAATCTTTGCACAATCTGGGATCTGCTTATATTAAGTGAAATAACAGAATTCATTTTAAGTATGAAGCCATTTTTTGTTAAAATAGATAAGCCAGATGAGCATTTCACCCTCACTAGTGTCAATAAAGTCTGTCCCCTTGAGCACAAAGAAAGTACAAGCAAGAAATCATTATGCCCTACACAAACTAAAGACAGTATTGTTTCTTTTCATAACAAGTAAATCTATTCACCTCCTGATAATTAGAAAGGTAGTGAGCAAAAACATCCTTCTGTTGAGATGGCTGCATGGGGATGGAACCAAACATCTGCCATTCCTAGAGTAAAAAGGAAAAAAAAAAGAGAAATAATGATGCATATGGTTGGTGAATAACAGAACTCTGGTTAATAACCCTGAATGAAAAAACACATTTGGAAGCCACTCCATGGGCAAATGCAAAGGTGCAAATGCACAAGTGCTTCTTTTTAATGCACAGGCATTTAGATCAGTGATTGAATTCACTGACAGGAGATTCAAATGCTTATGAAGATGAAAGTGCAGCACCCACAGGAGATCTCTTGTGTGCTCTGTCATTAAGAGAGCACCCACTATGTGGCTCCTCTGCTACAATTTATTTAATTCCAGTTGTTACAGAGCTTTGCAGAAGTTGTGCACTGACTGGTCTGATGTAATTTTTTGTGATCAAAATTATATTTATGGAAACACTCACAGCAATTTTCGTATTCCAAGAACATGCAGAAAATTTACATGTATGGAAAAAACATCAAACTATCTTTCCAGGCTCCTGCTGGTCTCATAATGGAAATAATCCCCACAGAAGCACTGTCAGACCCTAGCACAAGAATCATGACAAGTATCAGCTGCAACATTAATTACAACACCCAGCCCCAAAGCAAGGGCTTAAAAAGAAGAGTCTCTTAAAAGAAAATTGTCACATGCAGAATACAAAACATTAGCTCTTGGCTAAAAGCAATTCCTGTCACTCAGCACTTTGTTTAGAGGGCAGAGAACAGCTACTCACATCTGGGATCCCACTGGGAGTGGATATATTAAAGCCTGGATAATTTACCAACTTGGACACATCATAAGTGATACGTTTGGGCTGGGGAGAGCTCCCATCTTCTGCTTCAACTTCACCTATAATGGAATATAATCATTATTGATATTCATTAAGAACACAACTGAAAAAATCCACAGGATTTAACAACAGAGGTCTGGAATGTAAATATTGATAGAAGGCTTTGAAATCCAGAGGCAGGAACAGTGACCAAATCCATGAGATACATGCAGGAAGCCTCCCTAGAAACCTAACAGGGTATTCCTACACAACTTACAGGAACTGTACCATTGCTACCCTCAGAGTTTGGCATCAGGACTGTTCTGAGAGGCAGCAAAAATAATGGCCTCTAGCAAAAAGCTGGTAAATTACTTCAGCTGGGTTCCAAGAAGTGTGTTGCTTGTTGGTGGTTTTGTTCCTATGTAAGAGTAATTTATTGAGGACTATGTAAGAGTAATTATGAGGACTTTGGCTTCTTTCATAAAACGTAAGAGAAGAAGGGAGAGGAAATTGGACAATAAGAGATCTGCAAGTCTTGCAGTTTCACACAACTCCAGGATCTAACAGTGAAATCCCACTGACACTCTCCCATCTTTGCAACACGACCATTATGGAACCTGTTTCATTGTTACATCACAGCTGATAAAAAAGCATTTTCACATGAACAAAACCACTCGATGGGCAACTTCCTCCCCCTTCCAGGAGGAAGATGAAGGTTTACAGACCAGCACACAGGCTGAGAGCAAAGCTGCATCCCAGCCCCACAGTGCTCACCTTTGCCATCGTACAGAGCCAGTCCTGAGTGCTCCATTTCAGCCTCCTTGAGCCAGCCTGGGGGGTAGCCCAGCTGCCTCATGCGGTAAATGAAGGGGGGCAGGCTCTTGTCTGTCACACCCAGGGCATCCTGAAGGACCTCACTGAGCCAAGGGAACAAACAGAACACAAAAGGTCAGCCAGGAAAAAAAAATCCCTTCGTTAGTGACAAAAGGTTATGAGAGTTTTGTGGAGTTTTAGGCTGTTGAGGTGAAATAGCTGAGTTTTAGCTCCAACTGTGCTGCATTTCAACCCCAAATATAATAACTCTAGATGAAAACCAGCTCTGATAGCAAATGTAACATTTTGCCTTTAATTCTGCACCAAGAATAACCTGCTTCACTTGCTACTTCTGACTCACAGCCTTGACTGCAGCTATCAACAGGAAGGGTGGACCTTGACACTGCATTTACTGGGGATTTTTTTTGGAGACTGCCACACAATACTATGATTTCTTTGAACATTTTGAATAGAGGAAAGGATACTCAAAGCTCAAAATCTGCAGACTTTTGAATATATTTTTAGTAGGAACATAATAAATTTGCAATTTGAGAAGTCAAAGAGTAATATTTATCTCCCTGCATCAGAGAAAGGGTAGGGCTGTCAAGCTAGCAGTGAATTTTCATTTGAATGAAATCTCTGCAATTTATAAAAATTCCATTTAGCAAATTCAAACATAATACACTCATAGTTAAGAGCAGCAGGTGGACTTAAACTCTGGCAATTAAAATCTGGCACTCCAAAGGCAGAAGAGCTATTCCAAAAAAGCAAATGGAAAGAAAAGAGATACCTAATTACTCCTGGTTTAAATTTTCCAAACCTCTCTTCTACTTCTTCTGCATGGTAACGCTGCTGAAAATTCTGATTGCCCGAATCACCACAAGCTTCCAAAAACTCCTTTCTCTTCTCATTTATACGAGCTGCATTTCGTGGCTTAAAGATAATACAATTGGGAAGTTTTAGAGTTGGACAACTCACAATTTATGCACTCCTTCACCCAACACAAAGCTTGGAGAGCAGCAGGCTTTGGAATACTGGGTGACTTTACCTTTGGGCAGTCCTTCATTTGATGGTCTTCAGAACCACAATTGAAACAATGAGGTTTGGGCCTGCTTGAAAAATGCACAACAAATTAAACCTGAAAACAACTTTGCAATGTTAAATATGCCAAATTATTTTCATTCTTGGCAGGTTCTAAGGTTTAGACTGGAGAAAGACAAAACCAAAAGCAATGACTGCTGATGTCATTTGGTGCCTTCTGCTCCTCTTAAACTTACATCAGTCCTTAAACAGAGAATATTGCTGATTTCACAGAGCTTAGGAGAACATGGGAAATAGGAAATGGTATCATCAGAGGTCTGATCCCTTTCATGATACTGGGAATCTGTCACCAGCAGAAACAAAGAGCAGAGCACAACAATTTTTTTTTGAAAGCTCTGGCCCACAGTTTCAAGTAATGCATTTTGTGAAATTGCACTGAAAACCTGGAATGGAAACTGCAGCTGGCTTCAACTTCAATCTTCCTTGTAAATGGCAGGAAACATCTGCAATGTTACTGGGGTGAAATACCAAGATTTTAGAGGAAGATTTATTTTCTGAACATTCATTTTTACTGAATTAGGACGGGAACCACAGCGGAGACAAGAACACACGTCCAAGGTAACTCCAGCTGGAAACTGAATTCCCTTCACTTCTGACCTCCCATAAAAACTAAACCATCAACTCTCAGATCAGTCTGTCTTAAAAATCTATTAAATAAATCAGACAGGAGCTGTTCTACAGAACAGTAACCATGACACAACCCCAGTGCAAGGATGACAAACCAATCACTAAAAAGACAAGAAATAGAAGAACTAAGTATAAAAATTCACAAAGTTTTCACACACTGAATTTAGGTCCTTCCTAAAGAAATTCAATAAAAAGACAGACTCACTGACTGTAGCTCAGCAATGGCTTATTTAATTTAAATTTAAATACTCATTGCTCAAGTATGTCCAAGGATTTATTAACTGGGCAAAAATCACAGAGTGCATCTGAACTTCCCAGCTCAAAACTTTATATTTAAGAGTAATACAAACCTTTTGGGTTTAACTTGTATTTCTTGTCCATCTAGGGAGAGAATCTGGCTGAAAACTTGCTGGTATCTTTAGATTTCAATAAGGAACTGCTACTGGATGAAGCAAAATTTCAATTTTGTTTAAAATATCAATGAAAACTTAACAGTGCTTTGCACAGAACACTGACTCATCTGCATTAAGTTACAAATGGGTCCTTGGTAAGAAGTCCTGAGTATAAACTATAAAATGATATCTACTATAAACTATTTGCTAAGATCAGCTTATGCTGTTTCCTCCTACAAATCTCTACCCAATACTTTAAAAGCACTTGCTAAAATTACAGCCCTCTTGTTTTCAGGCAGAAATTTCCAGATAATTCTGAAATGCTTCACAATAACCTTATTAATCCACATTTTGATGGGAGTTTCAAAATGACAGGTTCACTGAGAGCAGTACTTTGGTCAATTAGAAGCCAGTGCCTGATGAACCATTTCACTGAGAATCAGTTCAGCCACACTTAACTTGGCATTTAAGGAGAAATTCCCATTAGGCATCTATTTCCTTCATCCAGAGGTTGGGAGATTATAAATTTGCAATTTATGTTCAGACACAAGTAAATTTTTAACAATAATATGACCATGATTACAGGCTTAACACCTGGATATTGCAGAAATGAACTCTGAAACTGCTTCTTGTCCTGAGTCTTTCCAGGACAGAAGCAATACTGGAAACCTGGGGAGATGATGTTACTTGAGAAATTTCTTCTCCAATTTCTTTTGTCATGGAAGACATCAATATTAAAAAAACATTTCAATGTTTTCCAGCTTTTTTCAGCATTTCCCTCAATTCCACTTTTCAAACATTTGCTTTAATAAACAACAAACAACCAACTTTAAAATGGATGCACATTAAGAGCATACCATACTTAAATTTTAATAAAAGACTTCCCTCTAGCTCCCACATTTGGAAAAAAGCATTTTACAGCATGTTTGAGTTTTCCAAACCCTTTTCTTCTCCCAAAGAGTGGATTTTATGGAGGGAGAATACTTATTCAATCTGAAACAAGCTGTCATTAGAAATCTGATTAGGGACTGGCCAAGGAAATCCCTAAATTCACAAGATGAATTTATGAGGACAAGGCTTTCACTCTCAGCATAGCAATCAGCAACTTATTTAAATCAAAACACTTAATTTGTTTGGAGTAGAAAAGTCATTAATGACTCATTAAATCTTCCCATCTATAATGGCTGCTATGGTTTTGATAAGAACACTGAAGAGAATTTGAGTTCAATTTACCCACTGGAATTCTTTGGATTTGACAAACAGAAAAAGAAAAGGTGTTTTAGCAAACAGGATACTTAGGTATTTCCCATCCTTCTGTCAGCTGTGGATTCTCATTTAAAATAGGCTGTCCCAGTTTATCGAGACAAAAATTGGTAAAATACAGAACACTTCCTACAACCTGTAGAAAAAAAGTCAGAGAATTGTCAGAAATGTGTGAGCATTTAGGTGAGATTGGTAGCACGTCAATAAATTTACACTGCTTGAAATACTTCCAGGTTTTTTTCCCCATTCTGTATGAAATTACAATTAATACAAGCCCAAACCTGTACACGTAAGATTTTTTTTTGCACTGATGTAGCCCAAACATGCTGAATTTAAATTTCATTTATCAGTGTAATAACAGCAGTTAAGAGATCTTATTTTAATGGCAGTTTACATTGAACATGGAGAATGAAGAGTCAGACCTACCATGGAAGAGCACAGTCAAAAACTTACACTAAAAGCTTCTTTCACTTTTTTAGCAGAACTCGAGCTGGTTCCTTTACAGTCCTCTTCCAAAACAATGCTGGAGGGCTGACAGGAAAAGCAAAAATAATAATAATTAAAATTAAAATATAGAAAAAAATTAAAATAAATTAAAAATAATTTTTAAAAATAAAAATAATTAATTTAAATCAATAGGGCTCCTGAATCAGTGATGTGAAAAGCACAAAATGTGGGGTTCAGCTTCTGTGCTTTCACCACCAGCAGGATGGAGATGTCCACATCAGCCACGGAGCTTTCCACAGCTCCTTTCCAAGGCTTGCTTTGATGAGAAATGCACTGCATAATAACATTTTCATTCCCATCAAAAAAGGGAAAGATAGAGAGAAATGTGCCATTCCACCCTTTTATTCCAAGTGAATGTTAAGTTAATGAAAATTCTAAACTAGGAGGAAAAAATGTAAATTTTCAGATTCTGTTGTTCATCTGTTTTCTTAGATATACTCAAGAGTTGGGCCAAATACTAACACAAGAGGATACATTAAGCTTTCTTCTTAATTATTTCAACCAACTTATTAATTTTTTTCACTGAAATTTCACTAGGTACAATTTTTAAGAAGTATTTTCATGGGCAAAGGATCTTTCCTTTGTTCTGGGCTTTATTTTTCAGAACAACCTTTGTTTGACAACTACTTGATTTGATTTTTGTTACTATTTAACAGTGCAATATTTCAGTATTCCCATTACAGAGATGGTGAAGAAGCATTTTGTAACATTTGGAGTTTTAAAGTACCTGTGGCTTTGGATTCATGTGTGATTTTTCTTCTTCAGTTTTCTTCTGCTCTTCATATTTTTGAACTAAACTACAAATAAAATCTTCAATTTCTTGATGAAACCGCCTGGGATGGAGTCAAGTACAGAGAGATGAAGACATGAGCAAGGCTGAAACAAAGAGCAGATGTCTCTTTTCTTAAGCATTTATCATTTACCAAATAACTTAGAAAAGGGGGAAAAATCTAATTCTTTTTTGTTCCCCTCTCAACCCCCATCAAAACAAATGCAATCTGATATTAGAGAAGCACCCCAGTGTGACAAAAAAACAACTCAGAGGCAGGGAAAGATTAATTTTTGTATTTTCCCCACAACATTCCTGAAATTCAAGGAAGTTACCCTTCATTTCATGATAAAACCAGATATTGCTAATGAACAGAACTGTCATACTTCCCATTATCTTTTTACCCCTCCAAGTTTCAATAATTTATGTTATTGAATAAAATCTAGATCCACAATTTGGGCACAGCACTGTTATATCCAAACAAAAAAAACCAAAAAAACATTTCCTGTCAGGATTGTTTCTTCTTGAAAGTACTTACTTAGTAATGACATTGTTCATAAATAAAATCTGCAACAGAGGTCCATCAACTTTGGGGTTTTCCAGTGAGATTCCACTAGAACAGAACACAGACAATGGGTACAGCAAATATTTCCCACCAGTTTTATCACAGCTGAGTCTGGACCCCACAGAGAGAGGAAGGTTTGGTCAATACAATATCTGTATTTTTAAGAAGTTCCTATCCACTTAAACAAAATTATCCTCTTGAGCAAAGCAGGTTGGTGTGAGGTGGAAGAAGACAACCCCACACTACAGAAATATTTGATTCTGTATGAACAGAATTCTCTTCCTGCTATTCTAGTTTCAATAAACTTACACAATCTCCTAACTGAGATTCATTCAAGCATTTGAATGTAATTTTTCCTCACTGCTGAACTTTACATTAAAACTGTTATCCTGGAGACCAAGTGAGTTCCATAAAACGGATACACACAAATAAATAAAGAGTTACAGTAATAAAAACTGAGTTCCTGCTATCCAACTCCAGAAGACTTTTCAGGAATTAGAATGGGATTTTAGAAGCCCAACACCCGAGCAGGGATTGGGACATGGAAACAAGATGTAGCAGATTGTTACTGAAGACAGCTTTTATCTTAGATAAACTCTATTTATATATACACATATAAAAAAATACATCCTTTCTATATAATTTATACAGCGTTTCAAGTCAGCATTAACATACCTAGGACGAGTCAGAATTCTCAGCTTCCTTTTAAGTTCCTGATGTTAACTTATTGTTAAGGACTTTGATTTTCTTTGGAAGACACAAACCCACACAAAACAAGCAAGAAAACACGGAGCAAAAATTTCACAGAACAAACAGGGTTTCAGTCCTTCCCTTCCAATGCACAGGGGATTATTTAAAAAGCCACCTGTTGCTGAAGAAACGCAATAAAATGGGAAAAAAAAAACCCACAAACAAAAAGAGGACTAGCTGTGACAATCTAAACAGTGCTATTCATTACATGTAATGCTTATATTAACAGACTCCTAGTGTTTTATTTTAAAAATAGATGTGACCATCACCAAAAGAAAGGTAATGGTAGTACACAAGTACTTGTAAATGGGAAATAAATTACAACACATTTCAGATTCTACTCTGCTGCAGCGGCAAACCCAAAAACCCTTTAGAGAACCTGTCACGATTCAACTATTTGGAGTTATTTCTAGTTGCTTTAAAATGGATTATCAGAGAACACAGAGGTGTCTGTATCCCCTGGAAAGGCAGAACGCAGGGATTCAGTGCCCGCCGTTCCAAAGCCGTCCCCGCATCCCCGAGCCCGAGCTGGGGCTGGCCCGGGCCCGGCCGCTCTGAGGAGAAAACTTTCTATGGAAAACATGCCCTGAGGAAACCTGGGAGCAGCGGACTCGCTCAGTCCTCTCTCCGTTCCAGCCTCGGCGGAGCCCGAGGGTTCCCTCCCACAGACCCCCGGGAGAAGCCGGAGCCCCCCTGAGGGCCGGGAGCGGCTGGCCCGGAAGGGAACCGGCAGCAGCGGCGCGCCCGCCTGCGCCCGCCCCGGCGCGGGCCCTGCCTCTCCCGCCAGGATAT
>VZTB01015207.1:370890-385559 GCA_013397245.1 Thryothorus ludovicianus | reverse complement strand
CCCGCAGCCGCTGCACCGTCTCGTCGCGGTCGCGCAGCCGCTCGTAGAGCTTCAGCAGCGGGTCCGGTTTCTCCACGGCGGGCGGCGAGGGCGGCCCGGGCTCGCCCTCCAGCTGCCCGAAGAGCTCGCGGTCCCCGAAGTCCACCTCCGCCGCCATCTTGGCCGCCGCAGGAAGGGCGGGGCAGGGGCAAAGGGCGGCGGGAAGCGCGGGGCGGGCGGGACGGCGCACGCCGCGGACTGCAACTCCCAGCGTGCACCGGGGCGGCGAACCGCAGCTGCGAGCGGCGGCGGAGCGCGGGGCACGCTGGGAGCTGTAGGCGGCGCGGAGTCCAACCAGCCCCGCAGCGCGCCCCGTACTCACAATGGAGGGCGCGCTCCCGCCTCCAGAACCGCACCGCTCCCGGTTTTGGAGCTTTCCTTCCTCTTCTGAGAAGGGGTGAGCGGTGCAGAGAGATTGGGAAGCAGCAGCGTGCAGACGAAAGTATTTTAAGTAGGGTGTCTGCAGCAAGGCCCCTCGCTGCAATATTTTAGGCAAATCCTACTTCAAAAGAACCAAAGCAAAATCTCAAGTTTTTTCTCTTAACTGGCTTACGGGAGTTTGTCCCAAAAGACAAATTACTATATGGCCTTAGAGAAAAAAAATGTCTTTATTATTAACCAGTTTTTTTTGCACTGGATTATGTGCCTATTGGCCCAGACCGCTAAATAACATCTACACAATGTTTCTTTCATGTTTCAAGAATTGAAAATAACTGTACAAGGTTAAAGTACAAAAGTACACAAGACAGTGGACACGAAATATCCATGTATGAGTTCATCCCATCTGCTGCTTGGTTTGAAAAGTAGAACTTTAACTAAAAAATACTGTCCTCCTCTAGTTCTGTCAAGTTTAATGGAAGTGGGTATAACCTGATTACAACACTAACACCAGTATCACTAATCTGATATTTACAAAAAAAATTGTATTTTTCAATAAATTAAAGTCAATGCAACACCCATGCAAGCTAGAATGCTAGCTTTTTGGTGAACAAGGACCCAACATGTGAACAAGAACCTTCCACAGTCCCAAATTTCAAAACAGCCTTTTTTTTTGTTTTGTTTTTTTTCATTTTTCAAACTGCATCCATTCCTCGCATGGAAGATGTGAACCCCAATCCCATTCCTCTTTGCGTGTGAGTCTGTGATCTTGCCATTTCATATTGTGCATCCAGATTTCTGAACACCTCCTCCTGCTGCTTCAGTGTTTTGTAACTCTCCTCATCCACAGAACTGCAGCCAGCTTCATCCTCGCTCTGCAAACACAACACAAATATCAGCTCTGGGCAAGGGAGGTTCACAAATTCTTACAAGAGTAAGAATTCAAGCATTTGGGTTTATTGCTGCAACATTTTAGTGCAGATTTTCACTGTCAAGAAACACAGGCCTTCACCCAGTTGCTTTCTGAATTAAATTCAAGTTTAGATGCTGCTTCTAAACTTAATACTTAAAATAAAAGCTCTTAACTACATCAGGTTAACTTAAAATCTTTAAAGATTTTAAAGCTAAGGTACACTAAAATAAAAAGTGAAATCATTACTCTCCAATTAACAAACTTAACTACATATTCAGAATTTATTACCTTAATGCCCATCAGTTTTCTGAATTTGACATTTTGGTCCTTGTTTCCAAAATTTAGTTTTTCCCATATTTCTGCAGACTGTGATTTATCCTGTTCAGATTAAAGAAAAAAAAAAAGAAAGAAAAAAGTGTCACCTATTTACACAAGATTCCATTAACAGCACAACAGAGCAGCAATCAAAGGAGCAGTGCTAAAGACAAACCCATTCTGTGCCAGAGCTGGAAGTAAAACATTTCCAAGTCTGACATTCCTGCTGCAGTATCCTCACAGGAGCTCTCTGTGAGGGAAGCCAACCTAACTATGGTGTTCAAAACACAGAATGTTCCTTTCCTTGGCATTTCCAAAGGTCTGGAAGCCTGCTTGGAATTCAGGCTTCAAGTAAATTATGGCAAAATTAATTTGTTTATTGCAATTAATCAATATATAGCACGATTCTAAAGAACTGCCCAGAGAGCACTCAGGGTTCTCCTGCCCTCCCTTTTGTCTCCACCATTGCCATGGGAACTGGTTTGTTTTTCACATCTTGCAGAGTAGTCTGTAAAGGTAAGGGAGCTTGTTGTGTAACTGCTGCAAGATGGAACCCAGCCTAACAAACCCTTCTATACCACAGTAATAAAAGACAGAAATACAAATATTAAAGCAACCATTTTCCCCACAGGAGGCATAAGCTCCACTGAAATCCAGCAACTTTCTGAAAAAGCAGCTGCCACAGGTGCCTTTCTTACTTCACAAATTGCCAAGGCATTTGGCAGAGTATAAAATCCTGAAGGCTTATTTGCATTTATGACATTTTTTAGGGTTAATATTGCCTTACTCTACTCCTGAAAAGTTACCAGCAAGGTTGACAGGCTTGTCTTTGAAATTTGCAATTAGAGAGGCCACAACCAGCACATGAGAAATATCTGCAGTCCCAGAAAGGAGAGGAAATACATTCCATACCTTCCCAGTAAAGGGGACCATGTGGATTTGATGTTTAGCTGCAAGTTGTAGGTAAACTCACAAAAATAACACTAAGATGCAATAATACCTCTGAAGCTTTATGACATTCAGGGTCTCCTTGAGTCCTGTGTCACAACTATTTGTCACTGAAGGACTAATTATCCTAGTCCTTTCACTCCTAAATCAGAATATTCTGAGTTGGAAGGCACCCACAAGGACCCTCAAACTCCAACTCCTAGTTCTACTTAAGTTTTACTTCAGGCTGATATTAAAACTCGCTAAGAGATATGAAAGCTGGAAATAACATTCATCAGCATCCTTAATGTGAGTGCAAGACATTCCCACACAAGTTCAGGAAGGTAAGAAAAGCCAACATTACCCCTTCCTTTTTGCCTTGCCAAAGCATCTTCCGCTTTTTCTCTTGCTCAGCAAATTTCATGGGGTTCACTGCTGCAGGGTTGTAGTAGCTGGGCACAGCTATGCCAGTCTCTGCCAGTGCCTTGGCCTGCAGTGCTGCCATCTGAGCTGCCATGGCAATCTGAGGGGTCACTTGTGTCCCCGACGCCAGCAGAGCGGCCACGTTGATGACAGAGCCTCCCGTGGCTGCAGCAGCTGAGGAACAAAGGAAACTTGCTAGAAAGAACTTCAGACTCTGCCAAAAACCCCCAACACACACCCAAAACCCAACCAAGCTGCCCCAGAACTGAACAAAAAAGGCAAACCCCTCAGATACTTCCCTTCAATAAAACTAGGAAGTGAACAGATCACAAATGCATGATAAAATACATGTGATTTCTCAACTAAAGAACGTCTCCAGTAGTTTTAGTAAACCAGAAACTACAAGTGAAACTAATGCACCTTGTGGTTCTAAATACCCCTGAGCAAGTAGCAGCCCAATGGCCAGCATGAAATCATTTAACAGCCCAACATACAACATTTTACTTCTACACTCATCAAGTAATAAGAAATCCCAATAATTTTTGTTGGGGTTCTGTTTCATATTTTTAGTATAGGGTTTTTTTAACATTTCCTAGTTCTTGTTTCTCTCATTAACAATTATATAAAGGCAACCTGCCCATCTGATGGATAAGACTGCAACACACCTGCAACATAAGCCTATCTACCTTCCACTCACACTTCTGCTCAGAAATTAATTTAATACACATGCACTACCTGCAGCCATTTCCTGTTGCTTCTGTTTTTCAACCATTTCCTTCTCTCTCTGTTCTTGCAATTTCTTTGCTCTTTCCAGCCTAAAGGTACATGAAAACAGAAATATTTAGACATACAAAATCAACATCAGGAGCTCATTTGTGTCACGGATCATTAAAATCACCACCATTTCTGACCTCCTGGCTAAGGCCTCCTGTGCATCCATAGCTGTGTTTCGTCCCCGGAAGGGCGGCGGGCTCGGACTCCGGCTGTGGCTCCTGCTGAACCTTCGGGGCTTCTCAATTCTTTTCTTTCTCTCTCTGTAACCAAATTGAACAGTTGCTAAAACAACGAAGGTACACGTGCAGCTTTAATATTTCATAAAGTATTTGATCACAGCATTGGAAATTTGCTTTATGATTCGTTTGCAGCTCTCAAGAGAAGCTTTCAGAGAGTTTATACTACAACAGTCGCCTTGTAAGAACACAGCTAAAACTGAAGATTTCCAGCTGTAACAGAATGTGCAATTCTGGGTATTCATGGACCCTCTCATACTCAGTGTTCAGAACAAATAGATTGCTCTAGAGATTCTAAATCCTAAGAAAAATCATGTAATTTCTGGTAAAAAATGCAAGAGTGAATCAAGCGAGAAGAATGTTTTAGAAGCGTAAGAGACCTCAAAGCACTGTAATTATGTTAATAAGGAGCATTTTGAAGAGGCCCAATTTAAGAAGTGGAGTAGTACTTCAGGAAATTACTACTACTCTCCCTCTGTATCCTCTTCCCTAAATGTTCTTTGAGGGAGCCTACTAAGCTGAACATGTGATTTGTCTCGGGTTTGTTTCTCTTGGGGAAGAGAACTCTGAAGTATGAATTCCCTGGAGCCTGAGCATCTGAAAAGAACCCAGTTAAAATGTATTTCTGAGCAAAATACCAAAACATTCAGTTCAGCTCTTCTTTACTAACCTCCCCACCTCCTTCCAAGCAGGAGTCATTCTTAGGATACCTGTATAGAAAGTACTATTGGCAGCAGTTCTCTGTGCCAGGATCATTAAAATCTACAGGACAAGAGATAAGGGCTCATCCCAGTTTAAGCCTCTGACACTGGTGTTTCAAACAAAGAAGCCAAAGATACTGGAAGTCCTCAATAAAGCTTAATTTACAGGAGGTATCACTCACACCTCCCCAGATTTGCCATAACCAGTAACTTGAGATGCACAAAGGTGTTTCTGCAATTTTTTAACTTAAATTTATTATCAGCCACTTGGGCAACAGCTAACTGGGGATAATGGCTAACTTGACAACAGCCACTCTCCGTGGCATTCAGATATTCTCCTTTTGTTTGCAACCTGGGCAGTATCTACAAACATCACGAAATGCAGACTGAAGTTACAAAAAGATCCTTGTTTACATGACAAATCTGGTAGAATACAAAGGAAGCAAGACTTATCTTTTCAGAGAAGATGACAAGATGCAGATTCAGGCACTGGGAAGTGACAGATCTGCATTCCTGAGATAAGATGTAATGCATGTTTCAAAGATACCTTCATTTTTCCCGTGCTGACTACTGTTGTTTGGTCTTGTCTTTGGTCTGTGATGCTTTATTGCACTGGTAAACATCAAGGAAATAAATATTTGAGCTTTTGTATTGAAGTATTTCCATTTGAAACAAGAAGCTGGTGTCACGTTTTCCACCTAGCATTTAATCAGAGCCACACCACTAAAAAACTGCCAAGAGGTTCCAAAGAGTCACAAACCAAAGGATTGGTTTAAATGCCCTTGAGGACAGATCACTTGAAACTCTGAGCTTGAGATTATGCAAAGAACCATCAAGAGAGCTCAAGCTCTACTATTCACAAATGTTTCTGTCACAGCCCGCTCACTGTAACACAAAACCTGTGTGTCAGGAATGAGGGAATTCCTTTCACAGGTGAGTTTTAACAGTATAGATTTCCACATCACATTTACCTGGCTTGTGCAGAGTTTGCCTTGAGGATTGCCCCTTAAGTCACTCTTTTCCAGGCTTTGAGCCCTGAACTTGGAAGTGTTCTAGCTCCAGATAAAAGAATTATGCTTCATTCACTTCCATTCTCCAGGATTTGTGAGATGGAAGCAGTACTTAAAAGAAAAGGATTCTTGCACTATGTCCACCAGCACCCCACAAGGCCTGTTCCCAGTTGGAGAAATTCCTGAGCTAGCTAACTATCCCTTACTTCTTCTTCCCCACATCTGATGTTCTGTTTCAGGCAATTAAAATTTCACTGCAGAAGCCAAAATCTATTCTGAGACATGAAGTTTTCACGTTCACACAATGTTCAAAGTGACTTTCAAACAGCACATTATCTACAGGAACTGGAGAAAATGGGGAGCTGAAGCCTTGCACGACATGCTGAATGTAGCTTAAATACCATTAAATGCAAGTAACATGTACCAGCTGCAGACCCAGCTCTACTCACCCCAGCTCAATGTTTGGTAGAAAGTGCATGTCAAAAATATGACACAAACCACGTAATTCAACTACTTCTTCAGAAAGGTAAGTCTTCTGAACAGTTTCACAAGGGATGTTGTAGCATTACACGAGTGTGATTGTTAAGCCTCCAATGTTCCACTGTAATGCTGAGTAGTCATAACCAGTCATAGAACAATTTTAAATATTCTGGTGAAAACACTATTAAGAGAACTGGAACAGTCAACACTTTCTTGCAGCTCTGCAGGGACACTGATTTTCGTTCAAACTACTTTCAATAAAACATCTGTAGCAGTCATTAAGTTGAATTTCAGCTTCACCACTGAGAAAATCCTACAGGGCATTAAGAATGCAAAGGTGATAGAGACTCTACACCAAAATATTGAATGCATTATCAGTATTGAAAAACATTAACTTTTATACAGTGATGAAAATGGCAACTCCAGCATGTCCCAGGTGAGGTATGGAATCTCAACTCTGTCAAACAGACCAGACCAAGCCAGTGTGTCTAGATCAAGTGCTTCTAGAATTTAAGGAAGAAATCAAAGCACTCGGGGAGAAAAATTAATGTGATAAATATTCTCAAGCTGAACTTGACAAAGAGGACCTGCTAATCACTAACACTGAAGAGTACACTCATATCAGAAATAATCAATCTGAACCAAAATTTACCTTAACACCACACCAATTGCCACTTCACAGAACAATTAAGTTGACTTTGTGGAGCTGATCAGAATTAGCTTCTGATCTGTGTATCTGCTCTGACAGCCAGTGATTCCCAGTTAAACTTTTCTTTAGTCATATGTACACAAACTGAAGGGATAAATACCACACTACTATTGTATCAAACACAGGAAGGGATAACTTGTATCTTATTCTTCAGTTCTTCCCACTTAAACACTATTGCTAACAAGAAGTCACACCATGAAAAGCCAAGAGCTTGAGACGCTTCAGCTGCCCAGAACAAATGTTCCTGTAAGACCAAGCAAACCACCCAGTCCTGAACCCACTCTGAGTACAGCTGAGAAAAAGCCAAACACATTTAACTGCACTGAACACACATTAACTGGCAAACCCATCACACAATGTCCAACCAAACATCAGCACGTATATGGAAGGTAACACTTACCTGCTTCTGCTCCTAGTTCTGCTTTTACTTCTACTTCTATGTCTGTGTCTAGATCTTGATCTAGAGCGAGATCGGATCCGTCGCTTTCTCTCTCTGCTGCGGGACCGGGATTTTTTCCTATCGCGACTTCTACTACGATGACGTCTGAAACACACGCCCCGAATTCTTACACATATTCCCGTGTTCAAATGCAGCCTCTACTTAAGGACTTACACATGGTTTATCACCACAGGGCACAATGCATCAGGAAGGGTGGGGAGACTGCAAACTACACATGGAAATGCTCATGCCTAGAACAGGTTAAGCTGTAGGTCTAAGGGATGAAATGGGAAAGGAATCAAACCCCACCACCAGAAATAACTGAGCAGAAGTTTCTACAAATAACCATATTCATCAACACAAGCTGTTCATTAAATGTACATCTCAAACACAAAGCCAAACTAATCTGATGCAGGAGTCTTAAATCCAAGGCAACACAACCCTGCTCCTCTCCACAGTATTCTGAGACCTTTGGGAAGAGGTGCCCAAGTTCCACTTCGTGAGTCACATCCAGTCCCTCAGCCTGTCATTGGCCAAAGACTGTTCCTTGCACACCCCACAGCTACAAAAGGAGTTCTGCAGGCAGCAGCCTGCTTGTCCCAGGCAATTTCCCTACCCTCAGAGTGTGCTGGGTGGGCTACCAGGCAAGGAGGATTGGCCAGCACTCTCTGAGGAAGCTCAGGATTTAGGAGGTGAAGAGCCACGTCACTGTAAGGTATATTTGCTTTCCTGTCACTGACAACGAGGTACATTTAATACTCAGTTTAATATTTTCTATACCAATTATAAACATGAGACACATCCCTATATAAAGTCTTAGTGCTATTTTGTACTTTTATTTCTAACCAATCTGCAAAAAAACCTATCTACAAATGCACTACCCAGTGAAAACTGAAACATGCAATATAAACTGATGCTTTACACTAGGTCAGGGATGGAACTCAGCTGAACTTCAGAACTCTACAATAATTCCAAACATGGCTTTTGGAAAGGCACTCACACAATCACCACAGGTAACAACTCACCTTTCCCGAGACCTGGATCTGGAATGACTCCTCCCTCTGGATGACTTTCTCTCTTTGCGTTTATGCCTCTCCTCACCATTTTCAGATGAATTTAGGCTATCTCTTCCCTTGTCAGAAGAATGCTCTTTGTCATTGTGGTCTTCAGATTTGTGCTTCTTGGAGGACTTCTCTTTGGATTCATGTCTTCTTGCCTGTTTTAAGAAGAAGTTGGTTCTTTCAGGAAAATAGTGCAACAAAGAGAGTTAGTATGGGTATCAGAAGATAAAAATGCTAAGTTGTGATGCAACATTAGTAACCTTAGGAGTGTGACTCAATCATGAGCCACGGCTGCTTTTACCTAATGCCACCAACTACCCAAAGCTGCAAATGCACACTAGCATTTTTCCCCCTTTTCCCTCCTCCCACTGTCTAGAAAGGATTTTTAAGGTATCCATCCAGGTATTTTTACAGTTCTTCCACATAAGACTCACAGCATTGTAATAAAAAACTATCATTTTCAGTTACTATCTCCATTCCAAGCACTTAAGTACCTATCTTAAAGAACCTGACAATTTATGAATATGCATATATATATATAAACATAGTTGCAGTGACTATTTAATATTTGCCTGAGCTTTCCATGTAGAAAGTTACTAAAATCCACACATAGTTCCAGACAAACTATTTTGCTTTTAGAACCAAAAAAATCTTCTAGTCATCATTAGGCAATTATTTTCTAGAGCAAAACTCTCTTCAGTAACTTCCAACAGTTTTTACAAAGCAAAGTGATAATTTACACGGCTGACATCCCATTTTTAGTATTTCAAATGAACATGCATCACTCAGACTTCCCACAGTAGTTTTAAATTACAGATATGCTGCTCCACTATACCGCAATTCCTTCCTGCAGTGCCTCTTAAAAAAAAAAAAAAAAAAAGATTCCTTTTTATAGCTGCAATGCCAAAAATATTTAGCAAGGTCAGGCCTGATTTTTGCCAGTGCTTTCCTTAGAGACTAAGTCGTGACATCAACACCCTTTCTTAATATATCCAGTGTGTTTTGAAACCTTTTTAGCACAAAAGCATAGCCCACTTAAGCCTTATGTTAAAATAATATTTTGCTGAAGTCACACACTAAGCATGTACATGTATTTTAGATAAACCCCAATTATTCAGAAGTTGTTTGTTTTGTTTTCTTGTTTATCTACATCTGTTAACTACTCATAAAACCTTTTCTTCCATCAGAACTCTTGCTCAAATGAGACTGGAGAAGATGCTGTAATTGGTTTATACCCACTTGCCCAAGCCTAAATCTTTATTAATATATATCCACATCTAAATATATTTGATAATTGTTAAGTAAACAAGAATATTAGATAATTTTCCTACTTTCAAAGTATTTTATTCTTAGCTCCTTTAATGATCAGTTGCTACATCTGAGGTTACCTGTACACAAGTTCTAAGTATATATTAATATAAATAGCTGTTCTCACATACATACTAAGAAAAATTTCTGATATTCAGCATTTAGTCTAGAGACACATCTTAACCTTGCAAATGAATGACAACAGTACATCTACTGTGGGAGATCATTTCTCATCTGCTCACTCTGTGAAACTTAAAAGCCAATAAATAAATTGTGTAAGATTAGATCAAACAGCCTGGCAAAGCACTGGACAGGATTTTAAACACTTTTTTTAATAATTAAAGAGAGTCTCAGAATTTTTTTTTTAATCACATCTTTCAGACACACACTTAGTAATAAAACCACCATTATATCCCATAACGGATTTAAGATATTTTTAAGGGAAATATGAGTTTGAATGACTAATAGTTACCTTATCATGAAGTAGGCTTATAATTTTGCTATCTGAGTCTGCAGCGTCTTCAGTTCAGTCTCTTCGCGCATTAGCACGCTGAGTATGATTTATTATAGAAATGTTATCATGTGAGCTAAACAATATATTATTCAATTTCACAAAAACTCGCCTAGATTTTTCTTTCCTCTTTTTTTTTTTTTTCTTTTTTTTTTTTTTTTTTTTTTTTAAACAGAGCTTCCATTGGAATGGGGGAGGGAGAAGTTCCTGACCCGGGTTTGAGGTTAAAAAGTGCTTTCTCTGTCCCAGCCTATTGCCCCACATGGCTTAAGCTTCTTTATGATTATTTGGATGCTCCTGGTTTGCTTGTTTCAGCTCTTCTCTGGTGTGTGAGCCAGTTATTTTTAAGGCATTATTGATGCTGTCTCTTCTCACTCCCCTATATATTCACACATACAGTTATTCATTTATTTTAAGAGACAGCCCTCTGAAATTTTTGCTGCTACTGTCACATTTCCAGCTGACTCAGCTATGACAGCCTTTACAATTAAAGGATGCAATAAACAGAGCTCAGGCCGGTGGGCAATTTTTTTTAATACACCTAAGTAGACAGGTATGTATTATTTAAAGTCCTGAACACTGTCCAGGAACAAAGCCACCAAAGGCTTTTGGATAATGGAAGCTCTGTAAAGGTGATCAAGAACACCATTCTACTTCTCCACAAGAACTCTCTCTTTTGGCTGTTTCCACAAAACTTAAAAAAAAAAAAAAAAAAAAAAAGAAAAGAAAGAAATTAAGTTACTAGTTTCTGAAAGCATTTTCTATAAACTATTACCTTGTCAACATGATGGCTGCAATCATGCTTCACTATGAAAGGCTCTCCATATCCATTTTTAAGCTTAAAGTTTTCAATATCTTGTACTTACCATAAAGTCATTTATATAAGTTTACACATATGTGCATTAATACAAGATACTTTTTAAGATGTACAATTACCTAAACACTACAAAGTGTTAATTACCTCTTTGCTTCTGCTCCGACTTCTGTGTTTTCTTCCTTCGGTATCTGGAGAAGAAAACATTTATTGTCATTTAAGATAAAGAGATCACATGGCTATAATCTTTCTAGCTCCTTTCAATTATTCCATCCCTTAAAGTCAAGATTTAAAAAACAAACAGCACTATTTGAGTATCTACTGCAGAAAGCAAACTCTGGCTGTTAGTCCCAGTGCTTTGCACTTATTTAAGCTCTGAAAGTGAAAAACTAACCCACATCATAACTCCAATCATGTTGTTCAGCCAAGTAATCTTATTCTTGCTATAACTACACAGAAGTACCTCAGTCTATGCTTATCTAATCAAAATGAAACAAAATGGGACAGTTTCCTGTTTGGTGGGGTCTGACCATGGCCCAGATCCCCTCAACAATGAAAAGACCTTTTCCCTCAGCAGTTTCTGTATTTAGCATACACCTTAAAAGTGAGCAGATCCATTTTTTTCCCCATTGTAACAAGTTACTAGGGCTAAGTCAGTCTATTTTTTCCCAAAATTGCTTCTAAGAGAACTCAGCTCCACAGGCAATTTGCTCCCATCGAGACCATACCTGACTTCCGTCTTCTTTCCCTTGACCGTGAGCGTGATCTCGAATAATGATGCTTTGATGTTCTGGGAGAACTGGAGGCATCTGACTGTTCCTTTTTCTTCTCTCTTTCTGGAGAAGATTTTTCTGGGACTACTCCATCTCGTTCTGTATCACTACCCTACATATGAGGACAGAGTTTTTAAGAAACAGAAGTTTAAGACTCAAAATCAAGAAAAAAACAATTTACCTCATGCTTTCTCTGAAGATACATTTAATTATTTAATTTTTTTTGGTAGACAACGCTGTGTTCACCCCATGCTTAGGCAATAGCTTTATAGCCTGCTGTGTAACTGCATACAGATTGATTTTTCAAAAGAGAACTGATATAAAGTTCACATTTTGCTCTCTCACTATGTTAAACTGTTACCTTACTGTTCCCATGTACCTCTCAGAGTATCAGTAACACTAAACTCTGAGACAGAGTTTTCCCTAAGGGGTGTTTGTAGGTCAATCACTTTTTAGCATTTCCATGGCCAGGATTACTAAAGGTCAATGCTGTCCCAACAGATCTGAGTGACCTGATGACTTTGGACATTACTGAGGCACTGCACAAAATCCCCAGAGTGTTCTGAAGCACAGGATGAACTCTGAAGGGAAATGCAGTAAGGTGCATTGTGTTAGGGTTACACAGCTCACTCTGGAATGAGGAAACACCTCAACAGGATCTCTGCAAAAACATTTGATGAGAGCACACACAGGTCACTCACATCTGCTCCAAGATCACATCTTTACCAGATAATGAAAACCAAGATGTCCACTCCGTCTAAACCTTGATTGAGGAGGATTAAATCCAAAAACTGATCTTGTGAAATCAAGATACTCTGGGACTCAAAATGTGAGAGGTAAACGAGCACAGCTGGAGTACAATGCACTGAAAGGAACAGTGAAAAAGCACACACTGGGAAGGTGAATGTGCTCTTATTGATGATTTTACAGGTTCACTGCTCGTGTTCTGATCTCCTCTGTACCACTCATAATCAAACCTTCAGGACAACACAGGAGTGCAAAGCTGTCACTACACCAGCCTTTGACCTCTCAAATGCTCACTTCTATCCATTACTTTCAAAACAAATCAGCTACTTTTTCTCAAACTACAACACATATTACAAATTGCCATTAATATGCTGTGTGCTAATGGCAGATTTTCTTCATGACGTGCTACAGGTAAATATTTGGATTTATATTTCAACTACTACTATTTACATTTTGAAGTTGCTTGAGAAGAGAATACCAGCCATGAATGTAAATTAGCTGGGATTTAAAACACCCTATCCAAGTGAAACTGAGCCCACTGCCACATTTTCCAAGGCTACCAATCTCATTATTTACACAGTGCTGCTCATTAGTGCCCTTGTGCTCTGCACCTGAGGGAAATCTCGGCGCTCCAAAAAAACCCAGCAATTAAAAACCTGACAGAATTCAGAGATTATTCTCAGTTCTCAGACTGGCCACAGGCTCAGAGTTACCTTGAATAAGCCCCTCACCTACACTTTAGAGGAACCTCTAAATATAGCAGCAATATCTTCAATCTAAGTGCAAAACCATAGTACATGATTAAAGTCCTTTTACAGAAAAATGTATCTTACTCTTACCAGGGTTAGGTTATATAATAAACAAAAAAAATTAGACATTAATTATTTTTTTCCAAAAGTTTACAGTCCCCCTGTTCTATTTCACCACCGATCAAACTTTCAATACAAGAACTTTAACTACCAGACTAGACACTGCAACATGCTTAAAACAAGCTTTAAAAAGTTTTATTACTTTCAAGCCTTGTTTGTTAGTTTTTTGGGATTTTTTTTTTACAATCAAAACTATTCAGTAACTTCTGAAAAAATTAATCGCGTCAGATTAACTCTGATAACTCTTACGGACTCTTCAACCTAATGAGGGGTGGAATATCTTTATACGTTACCAGATCACAAAATTTTTTCAGAGAAAATAAAGCCACACTTAGACCCTGCTTGAACATGAAGGCCAGTGGTAACTACAGCAGAGGCGTTTCCCATCGATATTAACCATAAAAAGCAGGATGAGAGAATTAATTGAATGCAAAAAAACCTGTGACCAAACACAAAGAAAAAGGGCGCAGAAAAGGAAAGAAACGAAAATTTAACACGGCACAGACACCAAGTCGCTCCCCTCACAGGGAAGCTGCGCCCCACAGTCCCCATGAGAAACGCCAGTATCGCCACAGCACTTCTCCCCAAAGCCACAGAACCACCAGGGCTCAATCCCAGCGAGTCCTCTCCTCTCTCCAAGCCCCGAGGGACCAAACAGAAACTTCTGGAGACGGGGATCGAAGCGGTGGGCGCAGCGCGGCCGCCCCTCCCCGAGCCCATCATGGCGCCGCAGCCCAAGGCGCGGCGGGCGCCATTTTGTGCCTCCGCGCACACGGCTCCCGACCCGGCCCTCCCGGGCTGCGGCCCCCCCTCAGCCCCTTCCCCGCCACCCCCGCCGCGAAACCCCGGCAGCGACCGCCGCTCACCGCCATGACCGAGCGCCGGGGCCGCCGCCGCCCCTCAGCAACGTCCTCGCAGGGCTCGACCTCCCTCGGCTGCGCCGCCACAGCGATCGCGCGGCCCCGCCCGCCCTCGCTGCGGGTGCCCGGATGTGGCGCTGGGGGGGGCGCGGGGGAGCGCGGGGCGTTGTGGGCCGGGGAGGCGCGATCGCCTTCGCGGAGGTTTGGCCGCCGCCGCGACCCGTCGAGCCTGTGCCGGCTCCCGCCAAATTGAAACTCTGGAGGGGCTGAGGGGGCGCGGTCAGGGGAGCCAGGGGATGCCTGAGGGCACGGGAGTGTCACCGGTGAGGGGATCGGGGGACCACGAGGGCACGGGAGTGTCACCGGTGAGGGGATCGGGGGA
>VZTB01015207.1:305365-370363 GCA_013397245.1 Thryothorus ludovicianus | reverse complement strand
GAGGGGATCGGGGGGTCCTGAGGGCACGGGAGTGTCACCGGTCGGTGAGACAGTGTGGGCAGGGGTCCCTCTGGAAATAGCGATGTCAGCCGCCGCAGTGAGGGATGGGGATCCCTGTGTGCATGGGTCTGTCACCCCTGTCAGGGGCAGTGGGATGGGGTTCCCCGTGGACAGGTGGTGCCTGAGGGCAGGGGTTTGTCACCAGTAGAGGGGATAAGGGTCCCTGAAGGCAGGGAATCGTTGTCCCTGGTGTTCCCAGCATGGTGGGGAGGACTCTGGCAGTGAATTTAGTTGGCGAAACCTTTTCCCCCCCAAGCTGCCTTCAGCCAGGCTGGGATCCACACTGTTCTAAACGCTGTTTATCCTCACGAGCCTTCTTGTACAGCCATTCCTATTCCTCCTGGCACAGCGTCCCCACGCAGTAATAAAGCTAATAACCTACCTGCAGCCGTGGAACTTTGCAGAGCTGCCTGCTCTACAAGGAGTTCCTGCCATGTTTATCCCAGGCAGGGATGTGGAACGACGTGGAGCTCCTGCTGAGCGATGACAGCGGGCAGCTCCCCGTGGGGCACGAGTGTGGCACTGCCTTGTACCAGGTGGATTCACTGCTGCAAATCACGTCTTCAGAGAAGGTACAACCCATCAAAGCTCTGCTTTTGTCTTTCTTGATAATTACCTGGGTTTCTCTGTCGTGTTTTGTGAAGTGTTCCTGTGTGAAAGAACCTTCCCCTCCCCAGGTCTCTGCAAACCCTCAGCTCCATGCACGCAGCTCCAGGGATGGCAGCATTGTTGTCGTGGACAGATCCGTGGCACTTCTGGACAGCACTGGGCTGTCTCTTCTGATGCACATTCAGTTTGGTGAGTTCTTTCCTTTGGAATTCCACTTGGCAAGTGAAAACTGGCTTTTAAAATACCTAGGTTTGTACAGGAAAACATTGCAAGTGTCTGGCCAGCCTGTAAAGGGAAGCACTGTAACAAGTACCTAAGTAATGAAAAGTGATTTTGGTTTCTGAACACAATTAACTATTTCAGTACAATTTAATTTAGAATCTTTTCTAACTTTTCACTGAAGTGGGAATAATAGATACCAAAACAACTCCCTGTAGACCTCTTCCCATACTTCATTTAGTCAAAATAACTTGTTTTGAAGAAATCTTGGGTACTTTATGGCCCAATTCTTGTGTTAATGTTTATTCATAAACCCCAAATCTCAATATCTGACATTTTGCCATGGCACTTTTCAGATACTAACGTGGATGTAGTGGCCATGTGTCAAGACAAACAATTCCTTGTGGTGGGTGAGAGAAGTGGCAGTTTACATCTTATCCACATCCCATCCAAACAAACCTTGCTAACAAAGGTACAGTAACTTTTCTATTTAATCTTGCTGAGAACAGTTTGTTCCCAGACTTTCTTGAGGTTTTTTAAATCTTTCTTCCAAACACCAAAGTATAAAGATGCTTGTCTTTTTGACCACATATTCTAACCAAAGACGTGAAACAGGCATGAAACAGGAACTTCTGTTCCCATGAGTAATGAATAAGGAAAATCTGTTTAGGAATGGCATGCATAAACAGAAACCTTCATGAGAAAAAAAAAGTTTGAACTGATGATCAGTACTTCATTTTCTTTTTTTTGTAGTAAAATACAGAATAATACTCGTGCTGTTTCTATTTCAGAATTTGGCTGAACAATCTACGAGTGAAAAGACTTACTTAAATCTCTTTTTTGTTAAAGATAATGCAGATGCAGGTAAGAATTGGATGATTTTTTTCTCCCCTTTTGTCTGAATTTTTGTGATTTTGTTTCCCTTTCATAGCTCTCAGGGAGATTCCAAAATAAGTTATCCAGAAAAGCATAATGCAAAGTTAATTTTGTGTGCAGAATTCAAGGCAAAGTTGTATAAGATTCTTTATCTCATTAATTATTTTACAAATACCATAGGAAACAAACATTCAGAACTCAATACCTCTTCCTTTTGGGACTGGGCTAAACATGAAAATGGTTAAAAAGGAATAATTTCTTTTCTTTTCTTCTATTAGACTTCAGTAGTTCTGTTCTATCAGCTCCCAGCCCTGCTTTGTCACAATAGAGTATTTTATTCCATTTGTAGTTGGAAATGACAAAATTTTTGTTTAAAATAATCCAATCTTTTGGTCAGATGATTTTTTTGGGGTCAGTTATTTCACTGTGCTGTTTACAAGCACATCTTCTCTTTACTTGCTCTAGAATATTTCGGTTTGAAATGTTTCTGTTGGGTTTTTTTAGGTGTTTATCACATGTTCATTCTCACAAGCAATGGATGCTTCTGCATTATGTGTGTCCCACTTGGTAAAACACAGGAAGGTAGGACAAGCTACAGACCCCTTGGGATTTCATTGGAAACTATATTCAAAAACTTTATTTGTGCCCTTTTAAAATTTTTAAAAAGCTTATTTAACACTGGTTTTATTTTTTTTTAACATTTAGCAATTGAGAAGATGGATATGACTACAGCAAAGCAAGTAAGAAACACCTACAAAATGTTAAAATTGTTAAAAGAGCAGAGTTTGTAAGCAAACTTTGCCCTCTACATTCCATTAACTATTTACCAGTCCATTGTTCCACCTCACAGCTGTGATTGTTGCTTTTTCTGCGCGTTTAGAAATGAGCAGAGATTTTTATCCACTGGTTCTATAAACAACTCTTTTCTCTTCCCCATTTATTGCCACCCTTTCCCACCCACAAGTTACAAGGACAGATAAAGACAACTTTCATTGCCACTGGAGAGCATCACAGCCTGGGCTGTCAGGATTTTGTGATCAGCAGCTCAGTGAACAAAATCCATCTGATAATCGGGGTAAGCACTCAGAACGTGATCGTAGCAATTTTTATGTGAGCAGTGATGGCATTTTTGGATCTGCAACAAAATTTGTCTCCAGCTGCTTGAAAAAGCAGCTCATCAGCTTTTTGCACTGTTTTGCCTTTCATTTCCTTTGCTGTAAATTTAAAGGTTATCACTTGTGCAGCCTGTCTGTAGTTTTTCTCATGAGGAAATAGCTGTTGTCATTTCCAAAATTATTTTGTTATGATGGATGAGGGGAATATATTTTCACCCTGAATTTCTGAGCTTTGTAAATCACTGGTTCCTGGTCTGTACAGGCTGGATTGTCTATAGATACTATCCTTGAGCTCACAGACAAAACCAAAGTTGGCAAGAATCTTCCAATCACATTCCCCTTTAACAAGGCCTGCTAAAATAACAAGATCTAATTCAACTCAGCTTTTAAGCATGAATTAAATACATTAAGTAAGGAACTAATGAGGAAATTTAAATATAGACATGCTTTGAAATGTAATTTAGGACTGCAGACAAATTCTTTGAGTTTAATTTTTGAAGCCTGTAGAATTCAATGGGATTTTCCTCAGTAGGCCCAGTGTAATTTCATTTAGCTTTTATGTTCTATAAGAATGGAAAGTGGATATTTTGAAGTACGGTTTTTCAAAGACCAAAAACTGCTGAGTGTAACAAAGGAGAAGGGAAAAAGGTTAAATCAAAAACAAAGAAATCAATGCATTTTTCTGAACATCAGTTAGAGGAATAAAGTTAAATTTAGTTTTGCAGCTTTCTGAGTTAAAGATCAATTGTAGAAGCAGACGTGTCAGTGGTCAAATATCTCCTGTCCAACCCCATTTTTCTTTTACCTCACAGGGTAAAGGTGATTATGTGCTCTCCAAATGGGAGGTGGACACCACCAATGCCCTGGTGTCTGCTCAGAGTTTTGCTGATTCAAGTCTGATCCAAGGTAAAGAAGGTTTTATCTTTTTATAGACAAGTGTAGATTTCATATTTAATTGCAGAATGTCCTCATTTTCTGTTATTTCATTGTTTTAAATAAATTCACACGTACCAAACAGAACATTTTTGAAAAGGTACAGCCAAAATGTGGGCTTCAAAATTGCAGTTTAACTTAGTTACATAAATCACAATTCTCTTTAAGCTAAACTTTGCACAGCCCTAGGAAGTTGCATGAGGTTAAACCACAGGGTTTCCAACACCTGGTTGTGTGTTCAAATGTTTTTGCTTCTGATACATATCTCAAGAAAAATAATGAAGTTATGTGAGGAAATTAATTAATATTTTTTAGGTGTTGCAAAACTTCAAGTCCTTGACAATCAGCTGTTTGTTTTGGATACAGAGGTATGGGTAATGATTTGGTTTAATCTTCACTTTACAATGTTCTTGAATTAGTTTATAAACATATTTTTTAAGGTTTAAAGTGAAGTTTCTGGAAACTGAAGGTGCTTATATTTACTTTTATCAAGAGCATCTTGATCTTGTTTTTTTTAAATTCTACTCCTAATCATTATTTAAGCCACAAAATACAATATCTTACTCCAAAACTGTCTTCTCTGAGGAAAATATGAAATCATTTCTGATTTATTTTTTTTATCTAGAACATCTTAAGCACATGGGATATTTATTCTCTCACTCTAATTTGGGATTGGCCTTTAATACATATTGAAGAATTTCTTCTCACTACTGAGTCAGATTCCTCTCAAGTCACGTGGTAAGTGACAGCATCAGTCCTGAGAAGGGAAAAGTTGTCTGGAGCTGTGATTTCTATGAAATATCTCATTATTTTTCCCCAGATGCTGATGTAAAACAGCATGTCCTTGTTAGAAATTCCTTTCCTTAAAAATTAAGTTTAAACAAAATATGTGAAAAAGTGTAACTATTGTTCTAAAGTGTACGTGCTAGAAACTTAATATATACAGCTATATATTAAAGGGATTTTTAAATGTATTTGTTTTCATGGAATGCAAAATTTTCTAAAAACACAGGAGCAGAAATATTTCACAGTTTTAACCTAAGATTCATACAGCAAATTTTGCTTTCTTTCATCTCTTTCTCATTCATCAGGCAAGAGCTTGCCAATGTGAAACTGATTGTCATGACAGTGCCAGATGACAAACAGGTAAAATCTCCTTAGCTGTGTTCTGTTCCTTAATTGTTGAGCAATTTCTCACAGGAAAAAAAATGGGGGAGAGGGATGGAGGTGGCAAAATATTTGGGGCACAGAGAATTCTGAAGAGCTTGAGGTGCAAACTGAAATATGACCATCTGCATACCAGGGTCTAGCAAGTGAGGGCTGTTGGGTTCTTGTGGTGGTGACTGGACCAAGCTGTCCCAAGTTTGGGGTTTTTATGGATGATTTGGGGTTTATTTGTTTGTTTTTTTAAGGTGGGCAGACAAGGAAGAGCAGCCAAATTTATTATTATCTTACACCACAGATTTCTTTAGAGCAATGCCTCTGCTGCCTTCAGCATCTACCCCCAGGAACAGTCAGTGCAGTCAACTGAAATAAAATACCAGGATGAACATTATACAATTTTAAAAATTAGATTAAACCTGAATTATACATAATAGGCCTAGAGAGAGGCAACACCTGAAGCTTCATTAAACTTCCTCAAACTGGAGATCTGCATTCCATAAAAAGTCCAACAAATACTGCCCTCTAATAACATAAAAATTCAGAAATTATTCTGCAAATATTGCTCTCTCACCAGTGTAAGAAAAAAGTAATCCTGACTTCTTTGTTTGTTGTCTCTCTTTTTTTTTTTTTATATAGATGAGAAGCCTAATGGTTTTTGCATTGCCCACTATGCAACAGCTCTACTCTCTGGAAGTGTCTCTTGTTTCTTCCCTTGTTCAAAGTGGGATTTGCACAGTAGGTTTTGATGATTTTTTTTGTTGTTGTTCTTTAAAGAAAAATAGCTGTCTTAATATATGTAAATATCAAAGAGGGTACTGTGTTATTCTTGGTAGTTTGGAACCAATTTCTGCTAGAAACTATGCAGGAACCATCAAAGAAAGATTAGGTGATGTCCTCAAAGGATAGAGAAAAATATCCTGTTATGAAGCAAACTGAACAATTTAAATTTAGTCTGAGGTCTCTTGCACTATTTAATAGCACTGCCAGGTGTTCCTGCTGCTGTTACAGCTAAAAATGGATGGAAGCTTTTTTTAAGTTCTCTTGGCATAGTAAAATGCTCTGGATTTATTTGGAATTTATTTCACCTCACCTGATGATTTCTGTCATTGCACACTACAGGATACAATATACTTCTTGGAAGGAATTCATGGAAAGCATCAGATGTAAGATAATATTTTGTTTGTAACTAGCTCATTGTTATATAAAAATGGCAGATTATTTCCACATAGAGTTGATAAATTCACAAAGTTCCCTCTCATCCTCAGGCCCTCTGAAGACCCAGTTTCTGTAGTTGTGATGAGAAGTTTAACTGAAGCCTTGCCAGAAAACAGGTACTGGTTCATGTCAAAAACCATTGTATTTTTTTTTCTTTTAAATATCTGGACTTAGATTGAAGTGATTTATTTTATTTCATCCCCAGACTAAGTCGTTTACTGCACAAACACAAATTCACTGAAGCAGAGAATTTTGCTATTCAGTTTGGACTGGATGTTGAGGTGAGTTTCAGTCATAATAAAAACATTTGAGATCAATGAATATAACTGAAATTATGAGTAAGATTCTTGTCCCATAGCCCAATAGAAAATATTAGAAATATCACAAATATTACCAAGGCAGTGGAATGTTATATAAAACATCTCACCAAACTTGTATTCTTTTTTTTAAACAGCTTGTATACAAAGTAAAAGCAAACACTATTTTAGAGAAACTGGCTTCAGCTTCTCTTGGGAGTGATGACCAGGAAGCCTTGCTGGATCTTGGCAATGAAGCCAAAGAAAATTTGCAAAAAATTCAGGTTTGTTTTTATTTCTGCCTTTTTTCCCTATTAAAGCAATTCAGATTATTAAGGATCTTGGAATTAATTTGTCTCCTTCTGCAAACAGGACAACCAGTTTGTTGTGAATTACTGCATAAATGCTCCGTGGCCACTGTATGAAACCACTCGGGAAATGCTGAATTATGCTAAAGTCAGAGTAAGGGATTTATTTGTTTCTATTTCTTCTACTCTTCCACTTCTAATTTACCCTTCTGTACAATTTGAGAGGGGCACAAACCAGTTACAATCACTCCAAAAGGCAAAAGTAGAGGCATTAGAAATCCTACTTAACCAAACATAAAGAAGCAGCAAATCTTGTTCCAACCTCAGTCTTGGTATTGCTCAAGGGCAAAAAAGAACTCACAGTTTTATTTTTGCATCAGAAAGGAGGGTTTAGTTTTGAGCAGCAGTTTTTTTAAGTGCCTTTAAAATATTAATTCTCAAACTAAAGCTCAAAGTAGGTCACCTGTTTTGTTTTCTTTATTTTAGTCTTATGAAACAGAACCAGAGAGATACACATTATCTGTCTGATCCTTCATCCATACAGAAATCCAACCAGATTAGACTGGGTCAGGTTAGATCCAATCTAACACTGTAAAATCTCAATTTACAGAAATCCTGACTTTTTGCTCATGTCTTTACAGCACTCACAGTCCTGTCTGGCATATTCTGAGTTGTCAGCCAAACCCTTTCATGTGCTTTTTTCAGATCTTGAAGAAAGATAATAGAACCAATGCTCCACCATCTGATGGGGCTCCAGTATCCATAGCTGAGGTGAGGACAAATTTCTTGGATCTGCAGTATCATATAAACTATTGTAATGTAGAGTTTTACAAACTGTAAATTCAAATTATAACTGTAAACTACTGCTGATTTTTTAAAAAGAGTAAACAGAATTATAACTTTTAGTATGAAAAAGAATCACAGTAATGACAGATTCAGAAATATGCCATTCCTTCAGTCATAGAAAAATTCAGTTTCAGATGCTCCATAAATTGCAGAACCTTTCTTAAAGTGCTTTTAGATATTTAATTTTCTTTCTTGATTAGTCCTGTTGTAAATTGGCCTCATCTGCCTTCAAGGAGAATCTGTGCTCTAATCATATGATGTAACAATAAGCCAGATATTAACCTTAAATCTCATCTGCATTCAGGTATTGAGAGCTCAGGCAAGGCTTACAACATTCTGTGAAGCTTTTGGACTAGAGAAATTCAGGTTTGTCTGTGTTTAAGATTTAAAGTAAATTTAGTTGTGATTGTTAAGCCTGTACCACTGAAATTTAAGATTATTTTAGTTTTTTAATGTGAATTCATTAAACCCCAAGCTAAGCTCTTCCTTCTCAGCCTGAAGTTTCCCATCCTGTGCTGTGGAGAAGGGAGAATGCAGAGAGATTGAATCATCCTCTGTATTGAAAACATAAATTTTCTGTTGCACATCCACTTAAATAGTTGGGGTTGTTTTGTTCAGTATGTGTAGGAAGGATTGTGATTTTATACAAACACAAAGTACCACTCCTCTTGTTTATTCCTACACCCAGCACTAGATAAAAAAGTTTTGAAGTTCTCCCAATTTCTTTGCTAATGACTTTTAACAAAGCCTCTCTTCCCCCTCTCACCTTTAGTGGCATTGCTTGGACAGAATTCCTGAATAACGAGGACATGTTCAAGATTATTGTTTTTCAGCTGGGAGAAGGAAATTTGGATTGTGCACAGTACCTCTGGCTCAGGCATCAGGTGAGGTGGCACAGACATCCCTGGGGTTTATGGAGGGGTTAAATCTCTTCAGTTTTCCAGCCTAATTTCACAGGGGCTGTTACTAAACAGCTCCTCACAGAAGCAAAGGTGCATGGCAGAATCTCAGCCATTACCACAATGATTCCCTGTTCACCTGGGTGCTTAGGAGGCTGAATTTCTTATTGATTTAGGAAAAAAGTGCTATTTCTGATGTCAGAATTCATATTTCTGAGTTGTGGCAGTTTGATTTATTCTGCAGTGCTTGTAATCTTCCATTCACTTTCTTGCAAGCACAGCTCTCAGAATTAAGTGGATGCCTGCTGCCTACCTTTAAAATCCTTTAAAAATTATCCCACAGACTCCTTACTCTGAATGATTTAAGACATTGTGAGAGTGCTGTTTTTTGGTATTTTTTTAGAGCAGGACTTTCAGTTCCTGTTTTTTTCTCAATAAGATAGACCTATAGAATGAGTCTGAAAGTAAAAGGACAGTATGATTTGTAAAGAAATTCCTCCAATTAGGTCTTTTTTTAAGAAGACCAAGCTCTAGTTTTACTGAACAGAGATTTTTTTTTTAATTTCTGTCTATGAGTACTGATATTTTCTCTTTGTGAAATTTACTGGCTCTTCCTATCAGTGAAACAGCTTTACAGGCTATCAGATGAACATATACCCCATGGATCTTTAATTGTTCTGGTTTCATATTTCAGGCTGATTTTGAAAACAGCTTTGATGAGAAAATGCTGAAGGATTTGCTCAATGCCATCCATTTCACTGCTCCTTTGAAGGAACTTTGTGTGTGGCTTAAAAATTTTGTGATCCCTTTCTCAAGAAGGGCTGTGCCAGATGGACAGGTGAGACTGACTTAAGAACTCTTCATTCTAATTTTCTCAGACTAAAATGATTTTCCTGTCAGACCTCCAGACTTCTGAATGTCAGGAGTTTGTTCCTCTGTCTTTGAAATGGATTCCTTTCCCTAGAGTTTATATTTGAAATTATTTCTTTTGAAAGAAGTTTCTAATGGTAAATTTTGTTTTGATAGATAACATAACTCTACTTAAAACTCTATTTTTTTTTTCCAGAAAATATTAGCAAAATGGCTGGAACAAGCTGCTCGAAACCTTGAATTAACTGACAAGGTAAATCACACTGCAGAAATTTGACATATCTTGTGTTTCTAGATGTATAACATAGTTTGCTAATATCTATTATTTTGGACAGGCAAACTGGCCTGAAAACGGACTCCAAGTGGCAGAGATTTTTTTTACAAGTACAAATCAAGGTGAACTGGGAGTGACAGCTTTTGGCAAGTGGACTCCTTTGGTAAGAAACATAACAAATACAAGAATTAGCTGCTAAAGACTTCAAACAGATGCTGTGTGCTAGAGCTGGAGGAGATGATAATTAGTCACTGTTAGTTTTGGTGAAGACTGACTTAATTCCATTAAAAGAAAACCCCAGTTTTCTTGTGTTTAAAGATTTAAAAAAATCTTTAGCCTCTTCATGGTCTTGTCTCCTAACATTTCATTTCTCAACACAGTTTCAGAGGTGTGGAGACTGTGAAGAGATCCAGAGGTTAAAGAAGCTGGTAAATGATTTACAAGAATTGAGAAATCTGTACAGAAAATACAACTGCAGGCTGGCATTTTGTGATTTTGAAAAGGTAACCCTGCAGACACTTGAAAAATTGCTTTTCAGTTTGCTCTGCAAAGTAGAAGACTCTTGCACCGTGTGATTTAAAGTCAGACAAAAGAGGAATCCTGATGGATGGTTGGTTAAATTTCCACTCATAACCTGCTAAGACTATTTGATAAGTTGTGTTACAAACATTCTTTCAACTCAGGTTATAAATATAAGACACTGTGAGAAGGTGTGGCTAGAACTCCCTGGTTTGCAGATTGTTACAGATCATCTTCTGTGGAACAAGGGTTGGCAACAGAAAAATTAAAATTACAACTGAGCAAGAAAAGCTTTGTAAATGAAAGGATTTATTCGAGCTATTCCTGCTCTGGAAATCTTTCAGTTGATATCAGTGGCCTCTGGATGTTGGATTATCAGATGTGTAAATGGCCTTGTATTGACATGTGGGATGTTCTAACATGACTTTTTTCCACTTGCTGCCCAGGAAAATGCAACCACTATTGTGTTTCGCATGCTTGATAAAATTTTGGCACCAGAGCTTGTCCCATCGATTTTGGAGAAGTTTATAGAACCCTACCTGTGTGAACACAACCTACAAAAAGATGAGCTGCTTCTACATTATGTCAAGGTATCCATATTTTCTTCCTTTGGAAGAAAGCCATTTCAACATCAGGAAGCAGAAACCAAGCCTGATGAACATTTGAATTTGCAGCTGAATTTTAGGCCCAGCTTTCAGATTAATCCTTTTCCTGCCAATGAACTTAATGCTAATTACTATTTCAGTTATGACACAACCCCTTAATCCCCAGAAAACTTTACATTTTTGTTCATATCATAAGATGCTTTTTCTGATTTCAAATGTTCTAACCACCTTTTTCAAAACACTCAGGATTTGCTGGAGCGTTGCAGGACACGCTCTATTTCAGTGTTTGAGACTGCCTGGGAGGCCAAGGCAGTGGCTGTCATTGGCTGCATCTCTGACACAGATGTAAGTATGTTTTATGAAAGGCATCAAGTGACTCCAAACACAGCAGTTCAGAGCAAAACATGATTTTTACATAATCCTCTGAGTACATTTTTAATGAGTGCTATGAGGAGAAAATAGCGTTGTGTCTTCTTATTCTATTTTAGTCATCTCCCCTGTGATGTTTTTGGAGGATATGATTGTAGTTGTGATGTCATCACATGGAAAGCTCACCTATTTTAATATTTTAATATGAACCATAAATGCAAGCATTTTCTAATTGAATTTGACACATCATATAATGAAAATAAATGCCCTTTATGCAAATGCAGATTGGGCAAGGAAATAAAACACTTTGCCTAAAGGGATCAGTCACACGTGAACAATACTTCAAGGGACTACTTTGAAACTTATTTTTGTCAAGTGAGCTGTTTGTGCCCCTTTTGCAGCTGAAATTTGATGCAGTCCTGGAGATCATGCACGGAGCTGTGGTGCCATGGGGGGCAGCAGTGGAGCTGCTGGTCAAACAGCACCTGGAGATGAACCACGTCAAGTAAGCAGCACCCACAGGCTCCCCTTGGCTGGGGAAATGCTGTGTCTGATGTGGTGGGGTGGTTAAATCCCTTAGCTGGGGGGAGCAAAGGATTTCATGATGGTTGGATTTGTCCCCAGAGTGAAGTTACTGCAGGAAAGTTACAGGCTGATGGAGATGAAGAAGCTTTTGAGAGCCTATGGGATAAGAGATACCAATCTTTTAAAGGACAAGCAGAAGATAATGGTAAGTTACCAAGACTAGATTTCTCCAAAGTTCTCACAGTGAACAGCACTTGGTGATTTATTTTTTTTTTTACCATTTGAGTTAGTTTTGTTTAATATCTCCCCTTCATTAGAAGACATTTCTGGAGAAGTTCCTTGACATCCTGAGGAACCAGACAAATTTTCAGAGTTCCCAGGCTAATTCAGTCCCCAAACCCTGTTTTCTCCCAGTTAAACTTCAGTCAGCTTTTCTCTAGATAAAAGTTTTAAACTTCCATATAACTTGCTTGATACAAACCAAACAATTCCATTCATCTTGTGTATAAACTAATTCCTTTGTTATCCTATACATAACAAACTCAAATCCATTTCTGTTTTCTCCTCACAGAGGCTTGTGAGATACATTCTCAAACAAGATACCCCTACTTGCTTGGAGGATGCCTTGAAAATTGTGGAAGCCTACATGCTGCCCACTGGAGAAGTCTATTTCCTGAGGATGATGGACCTGATTGGCAAAGAGAGGGTAGGGAAATCCCTCCTGGCAGTTGATCCCTGGGATTTACAGGCACTGAAGCCTCTTGACAAAACAGGGACAAGTTGTATTGCTGAAATCTCATAAGGAATTTGCCTACGTATTTTTAATTCAAATTATTAATTTGACACCTAACTGCCTATGTCTAGCATTGAAAATTACTTCTTTGTCAGAGTTTTATCCTTCTTTTGTGTCAGGGTAGGGTGAAAGTTATGACCTGCAACACACCAGATGAGTTTGGAACTGAAGTCTCTCCACATTTTCCTGTATTGTTTTTGCTTTCCCTCACGGCCATTGTGCAGCCATTACATCAGAACAAGAATGTGCACATAACTCAGCTCCTCCAAAAGGAAATGGCCCTTCCTTTTTATTATTTCTGTTCTAATTTTGTTTGTTTGTTTTTCTGCCTTCAGGGAGAGGAATCTCTGACCTTGTTAAAATCTCTGCCTCTTGCTAAGGCTGAGGAAGTTGCAGAGAGATTGATTCTGTGGGGAAGATTGGTGTTACAGAACAAAGCAGATGATCCTGAAGAGGTACCAAGGCTTTTCACAACAAAGTGTGCACAAAATTATTCTGAAAAGGGAGACTTGGATATTTCCTGTGAGAGCTAACAGACTATGGAGCAAACACATATCACACCTATAAAATATTTAGTTTTTTCTATAAAAGATTAATATGTAAAATAACTTTCTGTTCCTTTGCTTTTCAACTGGTTGTACCTTAGACTTGGTAATTGTTGCTTAAGAAGTTGGTGGATATTGCATTGTACTTTAAGAACTGAAGCCCAAGTCAGTTCTGGCAACATTTTAACAAAAAAACACAAACCTCTTCCTTTCCTGCAGCAAAAACCACAGATGTTTATGACTAAGACACTGGTGGAAGTCCTTAAATTCTGGTTCAGCGTTCAAAAAGGTAAAGGTACAGCTTCAACATCTTAAATTTTCCTCGTGTAAATGGAACCAAAATGTAATTGTTTTTCTCCTCCAACAGACAATCAAGTGAAGAAATATGAATGTGAAGAAAACCTGAAAACATTTGAAACACTTGCTGCCCTGCAGGTGAATATTTTTATTGTTTTAAACCCCTTTTGATTTACTGTAGTTACTCCAATTGTTTTTATCATTTGGATCATATTAAAATTTAATTGTATTTACAACGTGTGTGCAAAGGTTGTTTTTTATTATTGACTTCAAATTGGTTCTAAGGCTAATCTAGCAATTTAATCTGGTCTGGGGAAATTCCCAATTAGAACTCAGTTGTCTATTTAAACCAAAAATTAGATACTCTCACTAAAGCCTTAATTGCTAATACTTCGAAGAGTTCATGATAGAGTGCTGTAAGAATTTACTAAGATCTCAGGACAGCAGGTAAAAATAAAAATAACAATTTAAAGGAAGTTACATGGATACAAATATATAAGATTTTTTTGTTGTTGTTGCAGGAGTATTTTGATATCTTTCTCTCAGCTGAAGAATACAGGAACCCTTCACTGATATCTGCACTTCTTGAGGATCACATAAGCTCTTATGAACGTGTCAGATCTGCATCCAAGTCTAGAAATGTGCAAGCAGTGAATTGTAATTCAGAAGGTGGCAAGCCCAGAACCCCTCTCACTGAGTACAGGCTGTACAGACTGGCTTTGCTCCTGCAAGTCTCAGAGCATGAACTGGGACAGAAACTGGCCTTGAGAGCCCTGGATGATGGGAAAGTGGGAGTGGCTGTCAATATATGCAGGTAAAAGTGCAGAGCTTCTCAAGATCATCACTTTTAATGGGCTTTTCTAAGCTATTTCTGCCACTTCTTTTAATTGTGTAGAGCAAAGGAAAAGGAGTTTTTTGTTTTAGTTAAATAATTAGGACAGAATTATGTAAAAGCCCTAAGAACTGCTGGCTTTTTGTTTTTAACGTCCTTTTCTTTCTTAACAGGGAGTTCTATGAAAATAGCTGGAATGAAAATACAGGGAAGCTGCTGTTTGCAGTGTGTCAGAGGCTTTGCCATATGCTGGGAGCTGATGTTCCAATGATCACTCCTGATGGGATGGATCTCCCAGCAGTGATCCATGAGCTGGCTGGCCAAGCAGCCACGCTGTGCAGTCCAGGTAATTCCTGCTCCCATTTGCTTGTGCTCGTGTTGGGAGCCCAGCTTTCCAACCAGTGTTCAAGAAACCTGAAAACCAAAGTGAATTTCTAGGCCTGCACCTATGAAAATAGGTGCTGCAATATTGTTTCCTCTTAGTTGGGCAGATGAACCTTCCATTCCTGCTAATGATCTCAATATTTTTACAGATTTGGTGTTGGATCATCTGGAGCTGTGTAAATATGTCTCACTTGCCAAGGAAATTCATGGGCAGTGCCAAATGGACAGCTATGAATTTACAGCAGAGGTATTTTCTGTGCTGTTCACTGTATTTATTATTTTCCCTCTCATTTCTGCAGCACTCTCTAATCAAAAAGCCAACAACAAAAAAAACCCCACAAATAAACATTTCCTAGATTTTGTGTTTTCTTCAGCTTAAAGAATAAACTGATTTGAGTCCTAAAAGCAGTGCAGCTGTGGGACAAGCACAAGTAGCATTCTCCACTTATATTTCAGTATAATAAATCCTGCTGAAAATAGTCATTTTATCAAACAGCTCCTGCCAGCACTGGCAGAGAGCTGCCTTCAAAGTATGGCAGGGAGGGTTTGGTTTTTAAATGAATGTATTATGTGAAAGCTTTCCCAAGAGTTCTGTAAAACTTTAAGATGATCAAGTTCTTGAATAGCAGCTTTGTTTTCTGTTTAGGTCAAGCAGTGCTTTAGGCTACTTGAAATGAATGGGCTCTTACAGCTGGAGTGGAGTAGAGCAGAGTGGCTGGGCTTGTTTATCCACAAAATGTTATTTTCCTAGAAAATGCTCCATTTGCAAAATGTTTGTTTATAATATTTGGCCAAGAATGTTTATGAAAGCCTCCATTAAATTGGATGAGAGTACATTTTGGCTTTACAACTAAACAACTGCAACATGAAAGACAAATGTGGCCACTCTAGGTAGGAAATGGATTTATTGCCAGTGGTCATTTAACAGAATTGCTACTTTCAAGTAGAACATCATGTTCTATTCCTGTATTCCAAACCAGAAACCTGTTAATGGACTCATTAACTCTGCCTTTTGTTGTGTGTACTTTTGGCAATGTTCTTACTTAGACCACATCTTCTGGAGGAGATGAAGATCCTTATGAGGAGTGGACTTATGATGATTTCTTTAAAGAAGATGGGATAGTCCTTGATCCTCAGACATCTCTTCCAGTTGCATATGAATTCATCTCTGCTGTTCTGCCTTTTTGTGGTAAGCTTGCTCTCCTCAACATTTGAGACAATATAAAATCTGTTGTTTCTTACTGATTTTTATCTAGAAACATAGATAATTTAGCTTGTGTGTGGAAATTATCACCTCAGAAATCTCAGCCAGACAAACTCAAGGTAGAAATACCCATCAGGGGGTATAAAATGGAAAGATGACTTTGGGTTGGGTTCTTATTTTCACAGATGAAGAGTTTAGTGTTGAGTGTCTCATCCAAGGGAATTGCATACAAAGTAGTTACTGAAAACTGTTGGATTCCTTTGTGAGTCTGAAAGATATTCCCTCCTAGAAAATAAATTCTGAGCAGACACAGTTAAAAATAGAAGCAAATAGCTCTTGGGGTAGATGTGTCTCTGTTTTGTGTCCTGTCCTGTGGCGTTTTTAGGGTTTTCCCAGACTTGCTGGTGTTGCTGAGTTCCTGGCACACTGCTGATGAGCATTTTCTGTCTTTCAGAGGACAAGCTGTACCCCCTGGAGTCTCACAGCCTGGCACACAGAACCCTCATGGAAGGTATCACACACTGCTTGGGTGGGAAAGGGCCTTGAAAAATCACCCAATTCCAGGGGCATGAGGGCAGAGCCACCACAATCAAAGTCTAAACAGACCTCTGGAAAAGATGAGGTTTAAATTCACCCTTCACATGCATGACTGACTCATAGGGGGTTGTCCCAGGTGCCTAAATTCCACTTACAGCCATAATTTAGGGGGTGGTTTGGTTCAGCACAGAAGTCACCAGTTTGGGTGGTAATTCCCACCATGGGATTTCTGAGCATCCCAAAACCTTTCTTCAGGGCAGAAGTTCTACCACTGTGAGTGAAGATCATCAAGGCCTGTCCAAGAAGACAACTTCTGATCAAAAACTTGTGGGTTTTAGATTAAATGTGAATCTGTATTGAATGAAAAGCCCTGAGAATTTTAGGCTTTAAAAGGAACTAAGGCAAATCCTGAGACTAACGAAGAAAAACAGGAGCTGCTCTGATATTAACCCCAAGAACAACATGCTTCATAATTGCTTTCTGGTTTTGGAATATTTCACAGGATGCAACTTCCTGCTGCCTGTTGGATCTCCCTTCTGTGCAGCAGTGCAGAACCTGCTGGAGTGCAGCCAGTTCCAGCTGGCCCTGCAGCTCACGGCGTGTGCCTTCGGCTCCTGCCTGCAGCACGGCATTTCCATCACCATGGAGCTGGCCCCGAGTGAAAAGGTGACTTCCAGCAAGTTTAGAGCAGTCCTCTAAGGATTTGAGAGGCAGGGGAAAAGCTCTCAGCGTGACCCTTAATTAGCACCACTTGATCAGAGGTTGAGTCAGTTTGTGAAAAGAGCTGGTGGTTTCTTCCCTGTTTTTCATGGTGCTCTCTTTGCAAAGTGTGTTCAGAACTGACCTTTATTCCTGGCCTTCCTGCAGAGACTTGAATAAGTGTTAATAATGGTTTACTCTGCTCTTTCATGTTGTTATACCATTGTTTAGTGTGGGAAAAGTCACAAGGAGGAAGAAAAGAGAAATTCAAGAAACATTCCTCAATTCAAATGCACTTGGAAAATAAATCCTTTTTCTATCTAGAAGAAATCTTTGTTAGGCCTTAAATAAATCTGAAAATACAATTACTATAGGACCTCCTACTATGCTGTAAATGACAAGAAGCTGAAGATTTAGAATTTATTTTAATGAGGTGCTGTTTTCTTCATGACAGCCACACCACAGTGATGTGCTACTCACTGAAACCAGAAGCTTCCTCACAGCTATGAAAGAGAAGAGCAGTTCAGTAATGAGGACCTCTGTCCTGAACTTACTACACAAGGTAAGAGTCCCCTGGGAAGGCTGAGGGAGCCACTTCCTTCTGCTCTGCCTGGCAGCCTCCTGGAATTGTTTCAGTTGGAAAAGACCCTGGAGATCATGGAGCCCAACCCTTAAACTAAAGCCAAGTCCAGTCCTGGAGCACATCCTGAGCACACCTGCACCTCTTCAGACACCTTTAGCAGTGGTGTCTCAACCACCTCCCTCCCTGAACAGCCCTTTCCAAAGAGCCTTTGAGCCCCTTGTGGGCTGGGGCTCTTTGTTCCTGCTCAATTTGCTGTGCTTGGAAGGTTCTGGACAGTGGGAGCCTCACCTTTGGGGGATCCTTTAGGGTCCCAAGTGACAGTAATGGCCTTTAGGATCTGTGGGTGTTCTCTGTCTCATTTGATATCCTGGATTTGTTTTACCTTGGTAGTTTTCCTAGGTAGGGGGAGTTTTTAAAAAGCTCTGTGCAAAACCTGCAATTTACCATCTTCTAAGGCAGCTTAGAACTAAGGGAAGTCCCATACAGACTGGCTTCAGGATATTCAGATTTTAAATCCTGAAATGCATTTTTAGTTTTTTCCTCCCTAATTTAAAGATTCAAAACATGTCTCAATTCTGGAGTATTATTCCTGTGTTGCACTTTATACAAAGAAACCTACTGAAGAAATTAAATAAATTCCTAAAGTTTATCTTTTTTTCTCCCAAACCACAGGTGTTCAACTCTCGTGTCATAGATCAGAACTTGGCTCTGGGCTATTGCACTGTTTTGCCCAAGGAGGAGATGTTCAGCAAGCTGTGGGAGATCATAAACAATTCATGGCAGAATTACAGAAAAGTTTCGGTAAATTCCTCAGGCCTTGAGTTTTTTCAGCAAACAGGGAATGTTAAAAAGATCCTTCATTTAGGGCCCTGGGAGAAAAGCTGCCTCTGTACCACAATGGGAAGTTGCTGTCAATATTAATGTGATTTTTAACCTTGTCATGACCTATTTCAAAGCTTGAAATTGTAATTTATAAGTTATAAATCATAATTTATATCTACACTGTCGTTTAGATAAGTTGTTCTCTGGCAGCAGTTCTCAAGAATGGAAGGAGTTCATCCATCTATTAAAATAGAAAGGAAGGTGGGAAGTAAAGAAATGGGGAGGGAGAGTAGTGTAAATTCTGAGAAAATGCCTAAAAAGTACCTTTTGCATTACTTTCTACAATGTTAGGAAAATATTTTAGAGAAAGTAAATTTTAAAGCAGCTTTGAACTGCCAGCTCAGGAGGTGGGGTAGCCCTGACACCTCTGAGGTTTGTTTTAATTTTACACAGTTCTGTGATCATTTATGAGTTGTTTGAAGTTCCTCTAAGGCTCAGGATTCCTGATTTTCAGATTATTTATTGTATTTGTATTCACTTCCTTCTCCCTTCTAGGCAGTAGCTCTGGTGGGAGCAAAGCTTGCTGACCAATATGGTGAAAGAGAAGAAAAGAGAAAATTCCAGGAACTGGTTATTGATGCAGAATGGGGTATCCAGCTTGGTAAATTTGGTGTAAGTTTTTATTTACTTATTTTAGGGTTTTATTAACTACTCAGTTAATATCATCAATATAATCTGAAATGTGTGTTAGTTTTTAGACAGATTTCCCATTCAAATGTAAGCAAAATTGAGGTTTTATTTTTGTTTTTTCATTCTGCTTGTCTGCATAAATAAACATCAGAAATAGAAGTGCAATAATTGAGAGGGTTACAAAAGAAAATTTCAGTTCTTAAGCATTATTTGCCACAGGGGGATAATCAGCAAATCCACTGCTTTTTCCTGCTCTGAAAATGTCTGGATTTAAACTAGAAGAAGTCAAAGCTTCACTGTGTAAGGAATTAGTCTTGATATTGTCTAAAAGACCCTCTTGAGAAGATGAATGTGTTTTCATCTGCAGATTTCTTTTGAGACTGTGTTTAGACAGCCACCAATAAGGAAGAAAGAACTCATAAGAGTGCTGGTGCAAAACCCAGAAGTAGACACAGGTCTCATCTTGAATTACTGCAGGTACTGATTCCATTCAATCTATTCTAAAAACAACCATGGCCTCTGAAATCTATTTTGCTTTAAATAAATCTTAATTAATATAAAATGCAAACTGTTCTTTTTTTTTTTTTTTAATGCTATTCAGAATACATCCTGCCCTTAGATTAATTTATTCATAAGGAAAAAAACTCCTTGATGACACCAAAGCTCACAGAGAAAATAATTTTCTGTTCTTTCCTAGCACTTTCATGCTGGACAGTGATGCTGCACTGCAGCTTTGCATTGAAACCCTTCTGCTCCAGAATTCAAACACAAATGATGTTGAAGATGACTCTGCAGAAAGGAGTGAGAGGCAACCTCATTCCACATTACTGGCTAGAGCACTAAAAATAATTCCTCTGCTGAACAGCACCAAACATCTGGTCATAAGCCTCAGTGGAATATTGTACAAGGTAAAAAAATTGTAAAATAAAGACAAAAAAAAACAACACAGCCGCATCCCTGGAATCTACTTGCAATAATTGCTGCATGTCACTGGAATGACAGATGAATAATTCCACAGAAACTGAAGAGGTTGTGTTTTTTTCTAAATTCTCTAAAAGCTTTTAAGTGTTAAGTTTTAGTTTTCTGCTTCTCTACAGAAGAAATTACAGCCACATATCTAATTTTTTTAAAAGACAGGCAAGAGTCTTTCATCCTCACTTCTCTTAAAAGCTGACCAGCCAGAAAATCGAACAAAAAAAGTAATTTCTAGGTACACTGGGAAAGTTCTACATTAAAAATAGGTGGGGGCTAAAAATTATATGTTGGGGGTGATTTTGTTTGGTTGGGTTTGATTTTTGTATTTTGGAGGGTTGAGGTTTTTGTGGGGTGAGTTTTTTGGATTTTGGGGGTTTGTTTTATTTTGTTTTCAGCACTTATTGTTTGGTCTTTCTGGAAAATCCTGATGCCTTTTTTTAGGATTTAAGCAAGTGTTTTAGAGAATTATGTCATGATGCTTATGTCAACATAACACTGAAGAAACAGAAATTGGTATTAAAATTGGGGGAAAATCAACACGCTTGTATGTTTTTATAAGACAAATCATGTAAGATCTTATAAAACAGATGATTATTTTGAACAGCTGGATCCTTATGACTATGAAACTCTGGAAATTATCCTGAGAGTGATCCAAAGTTCTGATGAGAAGAACACCAGCATCCAGCTGAGCCAGGTGTGTCCAGATGTGTGACCTTGCTTAATGGCACCTCAATTCTGCTTTGTCTATTTTATTCACCACCATTGAAATTAAATTAATTATTCCATCTTTCCACATCTTTCCCTCAGAAAATAGCCTTTAAAAAAAGTGATTTCCAGTAATTTCTCAGCAATTTATATTTTCTTATTTATTTTCCTTTTTCCCCTAGGCCTTGAGCCTCCTCAAACACCTGAAATCTTACACAAGGATTTCTCCACCAGTGGACCTAGAACACCAATATGTTTTGGAGCAGATGATTCCCTTGTCTCCAGCTGCTCACAGCAGGCTGCCCTTTCACCTGCTGTTCTTCAGAACTGCCCAGTGTTTCTGGAACATTATATGTAAGTTCAGCATCTCAAATTCCCTTTCTCTGCTCTCTCTGACCTTCAGAGTTTATGTTGTGTATTAACTGTAATTCTTCATTAATGCAGTGTTCATCCCAAGCACTTCCTGTGCTCCCAAATTGCTGCCCAGATGATAAATACAGTGCAGGGTTTGTCCTCAAATTCATTCCTAGGACCTCTAAAACTGATCCACAAATCCCCCTTCCCAGCCCAGTGGGGATAATTAGGATCAGATCCTTTCTCTCCCAATGGAGGTCCCCATCCACCAATAAACTGGAAGTGCTTCATTTCACAGAGGGAGCTGCCAGTGGATTGTGAGACTCTCACAGGCAACTTTTCCTTTTCAGCTGCAGAGCTCAGTGAGGAAACCTTCCCAACCCTTCTGCTGATTTCCAAACTCATGAAGGTAAAGTAACAGCTTGAAGGAATTGATTTAAATATTATTCCCCCGCACCCCAGAAAAAGAATTTTCCATCTTTCTTGTGCATGATGTTGGCCTCACTGCAGAAGCTCTGACAACTCTTCATCTACTTTACCATTTTTCCAGGTTTCCCTGGATACCTTCCACATGTCTGCAGTTCGACACGTCTTTGAAAAAAAACTGAAACCCAAAATATTCCAGATGAGAAGCAGCGGCTGCACCTCTGTTATTAACAAGGAAACCATCAAAACTGTGCAGGCACTTCAGTCCTATCTGCTCTCCATAGTCAATCCAGAGTGGGCTGTGGCCATGGCTCACAAGATTGCCCAGGAATTCCCCACAGGTGAGCTGCAAATGGGATGGGGAAGGAACTGGGAGAAGCAGAGCAAGGCTGGGAGCAAACATTTATTCACTGATCCTCAATAACACCCAGCAAAGTTGGTGGATGAAAATTAATTTTTCTCCTGCATCCAGTTTGGAGCAATAGGTTAAAAAAACACCCAGTTGATATCACAGCATCACCATCAAATCCTTTTCCCCCCTCTTTTTGTAGAATCATAGAAAGGCTTTAAGGTCCTTCCAGCCCAAACCTGGACACTTTCCTCTAGACTAAGCCCCATCCAACCTGGCCCTGTTGTCCTGCAAAAAGTTTCTTCTTCAGACAACTTTTCCACTAATATTTCAGCCCAATTTAATCACTTTCTCTGCTATTTGAAATCAAAATAAATAATATCTTTTTGCTCTTTAGACACAAAAGTTTTCCTATGATTATGAATAGCTTCTATTTTTTTAATTTTTCCAAAAAAAAAAAAGGATAAAGTATATAGTATAGGAAGGATTAATGAAAACTTAATTTATTTACTTCTCTCCCTTACTTTTTTTTTTTTTAATCATTGAAAGGTCCTGACCATGTCCAGGCACTGAAATTCTGTCTCTATCTGGCTGAGAAGTGGCTGGAGAGTACTAAAGCTAAGGTAATGGAAACTGCTTGCCAGATTGCTGTGAAGTTATTTTAAAAAATACAAAATACTTATGTTTGTATTTTAGTTTTTGGTGTTTTGGGCAGTGGTGTGTAAATTGTACCACAATCAACCCTAATATGGGAAATACTTTTGGGGAAGTGACCCCCAGAAGAATCCCCTCTGTCCTGGAACATTCTCCTGCAAAAATCAGCCTTAGTGCTCTTGGAGCTTGGACAAAAAATGAGCAGCTTTAGGCAAGAATAATTTGTTCTTTCTCCAGTTGTGTGCATTTTTCTTGCTGCAGGAGAACTGATCCAGCTTTGATCAATGGCATTATTAATTTTTGCTTGCAGATCCAAGATTCTTTAGCTGTTTGCAGGGTTATATATCAAGAAAATCTGCTTTGACTTCATCCTCAGGCTTGTTTTTACATGGTTTCCTTTCACAGGGAAAGGTGAATAAGAACCTCAGCTTGGATTATAAATCTCAAACTTCCTATGGAGTTGTTGAGGCACAAAGAATCCTCAATAAATCTGTACTTAGTCACATGATCAGAGAGAATTATGTCAAAATTAAACTGAAATTGGAGCAGCCACGAGTTTTAATATGAATCCTTTTTGTCTTTTACATTTTACCTCAAAATCTCTTAATTTTTCCTACTCACACATATTTTATTTGCCTCTTTCACTACATAGGTTTGAAATNCTTAATTTTTCCTACTCACACATACTCTTTCACAACATAGCTTTGCAGTTTTTTTAAAAATACCTTTCCTAGCTAGAGCAATGTGGTTAATCCTCTCTGCAGAAAAAAATACCTGTGGGGACAGGGTGGGGACACCTCTGAAGAGCAGATCCTGCTGTCCAGTTTGTAAAAAGATGATTTTTCTTGGGCTTTTGAGTAAAAGAAGGTGTTTTTTTTATATAAAACTGTGTTGTTTTGCTAAAGGATGAGCCACATGAGAAGGCAAAAGTCCTCCAGAGGAACTTACACTTGCAGTATAAGAGAGCAGCAACAGAAAATGTCCTGATAACAAATAACCTGAACACTGGGGAACATCTGAAATCCATTGGGAAACCAGCAAATCTGATTGTTTTACTGTATGAACACCAGAGCATAGACCAGAGATTCCAAAATCCAGCTGGCAGAGATTACCCAGGTGAGTTTCCATCATCCAGGCTCAAAAAGGAGCAAAGAGCTCTTTTAAAAACCCCAGTCTTGGTTTGGAAATAACATTGTCTGCACTTTTTCCTGCAGATATCCACGTGGCAGCTAAGGAGATAGCTGAGATTAACAACTTGGACATTAATAAAATCTGTGACAAGCTGCTGGCCAAATGGCTGTGTCCAAGCACACCACCCCCAGGGGTAAGCCATCACTTTAGGGTTTGAAGGAAAATGTGAAAGAAAATGATCAATTATATAAAATATGGGCTTTTTTCCTCCACTTATTAAAAAAAAAATGAGGTTATTCTGCATAAATTGCCTGTAGTACTCATGAATCTATTGAAGATTTTAATGCCTTTCTAAAATAGCACACCAGTGGTGAGGATTTGAAATGCTTTTCCTTCTCTCTGTGTAGAGACTCAAACCTTCCCTTTAGTGCAGCCAGCCTGAAGGAGTAAAGCAGTTGTAAATATATCAGCCTCATCAACCACTGCTTTAAGCAGGGATATGACCCAGCTATTTATCCAAACAATGTGGAAAACTCATCTGAATTTTCATTTCTTTTTTAAAGAAAACCCAAGAAATCTTTGGAGATGTACAGGAGGATGAAGAACTCCGAAGGTGGGTGTGTGTTGTCTTACCTGTAATATGGTGAATTATTTTTAACTTGCCAGTTAAAAATGGCTTTTTCAAGAAACCTGACAGTGACTGTGTGATTCAGAGCTCACTTTCTTAATTTTACTTTCTGCTGACATCCCCTTTGAATCATCCAATATTTATTTATACCACAAAATGCCATTGACAGTAACTTACATCTGGAAGTGCTTAAGAGTAGCTTTTTGGAGGTTTGCCTCTCCTTTTTCATATCCTTGGAATATCTTATCCTTGCTCTCTTTTTTGACAGTGAAATATTCACATTTAAGTGACAGTTGATGTGTTTTATTTCTGTGCCTGCTTTAAAAACAAACCCATTTTTGCAGGGTTATTTACCTGCTTCAGTCTCGCCCAATGGATTACAGTTCAAGAATGCTTTTTGCAATTACAACATCTGACACATCTGTGAGTTGCCAAATTCTTGGTTTAGCTTTTTACCTCTTATTAAAATCAAATGTTGTGTGCTTAGCTCCAAGAGCTTCAATTTTTTGGCTTTTGCATTTGTGTTTTGGATGGTTTGGGATTTGTATGAGCTCTGTGTTTTCCTGGGATTTTCACTGAATTTTGCTCTTACCTCTCAAGAACAGCCCTTGAACTCTGTGTTTTCTAAACTTTTTGCTGATATTATCTGAAACAACCTCATGAAACATTTTCTAGAGTGTGCCTTAAGCTGGTGTAAGACATTGGCTCACTCTGGGTGGAATGAAAGCAGAGTGGTAAAATTATTTCAGCAGAACCTTAACCTCCAGTTTTTCCACACTTAAATTACATTTGTGATACTATAGACCACAAATATTTTTCTTGCCTGCATTAAATAGCCAGAAATCTAGAAAACTAGAGGGTTAAATACACCCAGGATGAGCCTTTCTATTTGTTCAGCCATCTGGTGTGACTTTGGCTCTGTGTTTTTTCTCCCTCAGCCCTTTGGGGACACTCAGCTGACATTTGCTCACAGGACCAGAGCATTCAGGTGTTTGCTCTACCTGGCAGATACCAGCACTGTGGAGTCACTCTTCAAGAAACCCATTGAGAAAGTCAAGTAAGAGGAAATTTTTACACACTAAAGCAACTGAAGGACACTTTTCAGTGTTATGCTGAGCTTGGATACATGGATTAAAATGTGAACATCACTTAGCTCCTGCTTTGGGGGGTTTGTTTTCACAGGTATTTTCTGAAGTGCTGCATTTATCTGGCAGAGTTTGAGATTCTGAATATTCAATATACTTTTGACTCATTCCACAAGAGCCCTAAGGAAGGCATGATTAAAGGGCTATGGAAGAACCACAGTCATGAACCCAGGGTAGGATTTTTAAATTCTTTCTAAATTTTGTTACACACTGTGTGAATTTACTCCTCTCTGCAAAGCACAGGCTTTTCTAAACATTTTTCTCCAGTGCAGTCTGGAAATGAGAGATAAAAGCTTTACCCTTCCTACAAATAGAAAATAAACCACCACATTTAGATGGTTTAGGTTTTGTTCCTCCCGTGTGTACAATCATTTTGGAAGTGGCTTGGAAAGGTTTGAAGATGATGAATTTCTGTTAAAATGCAGCTTGTCCTTGCTCCCCTTCAGGCTGTGAGACTGGTGACAGAGCTGAGCTTAGAATACAAAGTCTATGATCCCCAGCTCTGGAATGGCCTCCTACAGAAACTCCTGGGTTTCAATTTGGTAAGGAATTTTTTAAGGATAAAATCCTGCAGCAAGGGGAGGAAGGGGCTGGGTTTATCCAGTGATTTGAACAGGATAGATACAGAAACTATAAACCATGGTTACTTTGAGCTCTGAGATACTGAACTAGTGAAGATTTAAGGAATTTGAATTTTCATCTTAATTGTTACACTTTCATTTTCTTAAAAGCCTTTCAGAATAAATCCTATGGTGATAAAATAAAAATTTTCATCATGTTGACATCAATTTATAACAGGCACATTTTTGTGTGCAAATATATACAAACTGTGCCTACATGTTTTTCCATGTGTGTACATGTATACATGACCCCTAAAATGTATTTATGGTGATGGAAATCCTGATTGTTGCCATTCAAAATCCTAATTGCCTTTGGCTGTCAAACATTGTGTAAAGTTGCTGCAGCCTCAGGAGGTAACAGATGTACCTGGCAGTGTGGTTGATAATTTAATTTACCAATATACAAAGCAAATTTCCATAGGTGTCAAAGGAACACAGAGAAACTCTAAGTTTGCATCCTGCAGACAAAACAAGCTAAATGCAGTTCTATAGATTATTGCCAAATCTTCAGAAACACCAAAGGACTTTAATTATTTTTTTTTCCAGATTCAGTATCTAAGAAGAGTTTTGGTTGCAATTACTGGGATTCCTTCATTATGGGAGGTGAGCAAACATTGTCTGGCTCCTCATTTCTTTTCTTCACTTACCAGGAATTTGGAGTGTTTGTGTGTCAGCCACAAAAAGATTCTTTTTGAATTCCAGTTATTTCTATGAGAGTGCAGTATATCAGTAAACATTGGACAGAATCTGTCAGAATATGCCTAAATCTTAAACTCTGAGCTGAGGAAAGCAATGTTAGAGAATAATTCATCCAGGATAAACACAAAGCAATATTGACAGGCTTCCTCCAGGTGCAGTAGGTGGGAGTGTCTGTTTTTATAACACACTTGGTTGCATCTGGGTTTGGCTGCAACTTCAAAAACAAAAACTTTGTTGCCACCAGATCCCCAGCTTCAGCCGAGTCTGGCGCAGCGTGGTCCTGTCCCCCTTCCTCACAGGTAGGGCTGTAACTCCCTGCCCTGCTCCTGGAGTAACTTGGTTGTAGATTTACTACACCTTGTTCTCTCTCTCAGCCTCGTGTCCACCGAGCCCCAAACAGCTCCAGGAGTGCCGGGAGTGCTTTGTGATGCTGCTCAGGTGAGGTCACAGCCCTGCCCTGACTCTGCTCCTCAACATTCTGGCCACAAACCAGCCTTGCATTGCAAGAAGCACATTGTGCCATTATTTCATTCACCACAGTGCTCTGACTTGCTCAAAAGAGAGCCTGATTTGAACCAAAGTTAGTTCAGAAATAGAATAGGTTTGGCTTAGAAGGGACCCTAAATTATGGGGAGAGGGATCCTACACCACTGTGCACACATCTGTACCAAAGCTCTGCTCTGGGCAGGTGGCCAACAACTCCCCTCAAAACAGGCTGCTTAGAAAGTGGCAGTGTGATCTGGGGTTTATTTCAGGCTAGAAAATCCTAATGAGTTTGTATTCAGTGAAACTTCAATTTGCTTGGCCATTTCTGAAATTAATGTGGGGTAGAAATGTGCTGCTCTACCTGACTCCCAAATCTCAGGACAGTTTTGCTGACAGCACTGAGCCATCCAGTTAAACAATTCACAGCTGAGATCTCCCCTCCTGATCTCCTGAAGGTGTCCTGTCCTGGCTGACCTGGATATTGTTGGAATTGCCAAACAATACACCCAGCTGGACCTCCCAGCTTTTGCCCTGGGGTGCCTCTTGGTCATTCCTTACTCTGAGAAGAGAGAGCAGCAAATTCAGGTAAATCAGAAGTTTTGTGTGCTGTCTCTGCAAGGGAAATGTCCTTAAGCATGTCCTGCTCAGCAGAGCAGGTCAGAGGTGAATTCCAGTTAAATTCAACACATCCCTGCTGATAAATGCTCAACATTTGCCACCCTCAAAGGCTTCTAAAGGGATCATGTGAACACTTCCTCTTCTTTTTTCTTTTAAAAGTTCAGTCATCCTCAGGAGCTTTGTCATCTGACTTTGCCTTTAGAGAACTTGAGGATGTTTTATGGGATCCCACCCATAAAACACAGAGGGGAAAAAAAAACCAGTAAAACTCTAGAGCAGATTATAAGAAAAGTACTGAATCCTACTTTGGAAGGGTGTTGAGTTGAAAGCTCCTGACTTCCAAGGAAGATGATGTTTGATATGCACAAGCTCTGATAGAAACCTTTTGCCTTAAAGCCATGTCCTCACCATCCATGAACACTGACATTCTCTTCTCATTTGTTTCCATTAATTTCTGCTCTGCATTGTTCTCCCACATGAAGTATTAGAGGCTGTTCCCATGTTTGCCACCAGCAAACTGGGACCAGGAAAGGCACCTTAAATTCTTACACTTCCAGTCATTAAAGTTACACTCAGAAAGGTTTCCCCAAATCACAGCTTAAGTGTGAGACCTCAGCCTGCTGGCAATGAGTGAAAAAATCCTGTCACAGCTACAGCAAAACACCCTTTGAGAGTTAAAAACCAACACTTCCAGTCCAAGCATGCAGATCCTGGTTTCATAATTCTGTGTTTGCACCTAGAATTTCATAATATTTCTGAATAAACCAGATATTTGCTCTGAAGGGAGAGTTCCTGCTTTAATCAATCACAGAATAATATGATTTAACTTATTTTCACAAGGGTTTGTTATCAACTTGTAAGAAAGAAACTGTGCTGCAACAATTGGATGAGCACATGGACACTGGAGAACTGGTAGCATTTGCTTCCCAGGTAAATAAATAAAATATATTTCACATCTCTTTGACTTGGAGGCTTTTTTTGATAAATAAGTGTTCACAGGACTTTCTTTTCTCTCTCTCCTCTGATCATATCCAGCCTTATTTGACATAATGTTCAAAAAATTTAAAATACTTGTAAAATGCATTTTTATTTGTGTTGTGCAACTGAGAAATTTCTTGTGCATAGCCAGTGCTGTGTTCTGGGCTGTCCCTGTCCCTGGGCAGCAGAACCACCTTGGTTTTTCTAAGTAAATATTTGAAGCTAAAAGGCCAAAGGGCTTAGGAAACTGCACTTTTACCTTGCCTTGAGCTGCCTCTCCATGGGCAAGTTTAACTCATTTCTCTCTCTGAATCTGGGATCAATTTTCATAAAATCTGCCATTTCACAGCACTTAAAAAAACAAAATGTAAAAAACCAAAACCCTGTTCTCTGTAGGGTCCAATACAAAAACTCTGAGCTCTTTCCATTCAAAAGTAAAATCTCTTTTGTCTAAAATATTAACACTTCTCATTACTAAAACTTAAATCTCCAGATCAGCTCTTTGGTTTTGGACAGTATCATCAATGAGAAGCTCTATGAACAGTTCTGGAAAACCAAATATTATCCACTGTTAAAGCAACACCTGATAAACACCCACAGAATAAAAGAGCTAGTGGATTATTTTGCCAAAAATAACTGGTAAGTCAATAAATGGTAAAAAACCAGATGTAACTGGAAGCAATTACAGGAATTAAATCTCACCTTTATTTAATTTTCTTCTGTTTGAAGTCATGGAGGTTTTCTAATAGTTAGTCTCCAAGGATTTTTGAAGTATTGCCAAATTAACAAAGAAATAAATTTCACCTCACTAACATGGAGTTTTACAGCCATTCAAGACCAAGTAACAGATTGCTAAACCTGGATCAAATGCAATTAAAATAGAAGCAACAAGAGTGAAATAATCAAAACCTTGACCTTACCTTTAGGTGAATTCAGCTCAGGGACATCACAGAGTCACAGCTTCAGCAATAAGAACACTCAGAAAAAAAAAAATAAATGAGCTGCCTGCACTGAAGGCTTGGGAGTTGGTGGTTTTGCCACGAGGTTTTCAGGAATGAAAAGCACCTCTCATGCTCCACTTAAATCACAAAGGGCCTGGGTTGGGCCTCACTCAAAGCACCTGGGCACACTCAGAGCCCAAACTCTGGGGATTGCAGGGCACTGCTACCACTTATCCCACACTCAAACTGGGACAGGACCCAGTAAACATGGAAATTCTTGAATATATTTCCAATAAACATGGGAATTCTAGAATATTTGGATTTCATTAACAGCCCCAGGGAAAAAGCCAGGCTTGTTTTCTCTACTGGGAAAGGACAGGGCTCATCTGACTTTCAAAGCTATGGGATCATACTTTGGTTTTTTACTGCTGTTGTTTAAATTTTTGGCTTTTTGGAGAGCCTCATTTGACAGAGTTGATCAACTTTTGCCTCTTACAGCCTTGATGATGCAACAGCCCTGATTCAAGAGTACCAAGAGAAATGTGGAAACCCTGCTGTGACAGACATCCCAGCATCTCATCTTCTGCAGGTAAAACAAACCATTTCTGCACCTCAGGCACTATTTTCTCCTTTTTCTCTAAAGACTTTCACCCAACTTCTTGCACAAATACTTTAGTAACATGTGTTGTATATAATAAAATATCCCTTCATTAATTCAAATAATTCACTGCACCTGAACCAAGTCTGTGCCATGCTAAGCATCACTTCCACAACTTTCCCAGGTCCTGGATCACATCCCATTTTCCTAATTAATGTTGTTCTTTGACCTTCCAGATGTACCTGAATGGACCAGAGGGCTCCTGTGTCCTTCAAGTGCCATGAATTAGGTGGAGATTTACCCTTTTCCCTCCTCCCTCTCCTGGCAGGAGGGGGAGCTGTGCATTCAGAACTCTTGTACTGCTCGAGGGAACATCAGACTCAAACCCCAAAGCTTTGACCAAGAGCTTCCACAACCTCTCCACACGATTCCAGCTGTTCTAGGCTGCTTCTCCTCCACTCTCCACCCCCACACAAACAGTTCAGACAGCAGAATTTCCTGTTTGTACTCATCAGTTCATACTCAGCACTTTGAAGTTTATTTCCCTCACTTCTGTATTTCCCCACATTCAGGACCACTCTGAGAAGTCATCCACAACAACAGAACCTTGCCACCACTGGGATAAACTTTTATAAAACTGCAGGGAGGGTGGGCCATGTAAAATACTTTGTAGCTTTACAAACTTATGTATCAATTTTAGCCTTACAATATAAATTATAAAGAAATAAACTCATGCGTCCATTTTGACCCCTTACACTATTCTATAAACATCTCAGTTATGAGTTTGTCAATAAATTGATGTTCCAGTCAATGAAATACCCTGAATATCACATGCCCAGGTTTTCTTTTCAACTCTGCTCTGACTGCATGAAGTGCAATTAACCACAGGTCCTTGAGACACCAGCCTGAAATGTCTTTTTTTCTAGGGCAAAGCAGGTTTATTTTGAATAGGAATGAGTTATTTAGTCAGCTCATGACACAAATAAGGGTTCCAGCTGATGAAAAAGTCATAATCCAAAGGCCAAGGGAACTGCCCCCCATCCTAAATATTCTGCTGGGGGAGGCAAAAGATAAAAATCTGTTTTGTTGGAAAGTTACAGCAGTTGTGAGAAAAGGGAGCTGTTAAATACATTCAGCTTGGGAACAGAGGAGCCACAAGGTGTTTCTTGAACAACCCATATTTCTCTTCAGCAGCTTTAGGAGTCACAGGAAATTACATCACTGAGAGCCTCTGTGCATGGAGCAAAGTGCACAAGAAATGGAGTGTCAGATGTGAGCCACAAATAAAGGAAAGCCTCTCCTCACTGGTTATAGATTTAATGAGATCATCATTCATGAAAGCACAGGGAGATTTGAAACTGCTTTGATCAGAGACAGAATCAAACTTCCTACAGTGAAATTACAAGGTAATTGTAATCCTTTCAGAGTCTATCATGCCATTCACTCCTTTAACTTAGCTGAGAGTGTTAAATTGAGCAAAATAAATATAAACTGGGTTCTGGAGCAAACCCAGCCTGGTCCCAGAGCCCCCAGTCCCTGTTCAAGCATCCCTTGGAAGGGGAACCCCAAACCACCACAACTGCTGCATCCTTCCCCAACACCACCTCACCAAGCTCAGCTTTTCTATGAAGTGGAGTTTATTACAACATTAAGGAACAGTATTTAGACAGTTATCTTAATGGAATATTTTACAAATCAATTCATACAGAGAAAAGCAAACACAAGGTTGTTTAAATTCATGACAAGAGTTACATTGTTAAGCTGTTAGCGACAGTGCAGGGCTGTAAACGAGCAAGCAAGTTCTGGAACTTGCAGTTCAGAAGGAGATGGTAAAAATACCACACAAGCAAAAACACTTTTTAGGATTTCTTGTACTCAATTCTTTCTACCTTCACATCATCTCCAATTAGTTGATAGACATATGTAACTACTGTAGAAGCCTGGATGTCCATCAGCACAAATGAAGGAATGATGTTGCTGGAAAAGAGAGGAAAAAATTCATAGTGATTGTGTGTCTATAACCCCCTTGGTGTTTTACCACTGTGTAGCAGAAATCACTTAAAGAAAAATGGGAATTAATTCTGAAAGTATAGCACATGAGATCTGAGGCTGTGAGCATTTCTTGTTTCACTCCAGGAGATTGAGCAAGTACAGCTGTGTAAGTTCTACAGCTCTAAATATCCTCTCCCCGAGATTTAAATCACAAATATTGACCCTCAGGAGTTTGTAGTTCAGTTTTGTTACCAAAAAAAAAAAAAAATTCCCCCCAATATTCACTTACTTCTCTAAGGCATGGTAGGCTCCTGTAGCTGATCCTGGGTTGATATAGAATTTATTTTCGTGTTCAAATGCCTCAAATTTGTGTGTGTGTCCTGAAATGAGGATGTCCACATCAAACTGCCTCTGGAGCAGTGCCAGGCTGGCCATGTCACCCCAGGGGATCACCTGATGGCCATGAATCAGCCCAATTTTGAACTGTCCAACAGTCACAACCTTCTGCTCGGGATAATTCAGGTTCTAAAAGTAAAGAAAATAAAACAAATTTAGATTAGACAGAATTTAGATCCAACCAAGACGGGGGGAGCTCAGGAACTCATTTCACCACTTTTACTTGAATGAACTCCGAACATAAAAAACACAAAAGATACCTCAAATAAAAAAACAAAAACAGACACTACCTCATCAAAGTCCCCTCTGACAACATGAACGTCCCCAGCCAGGGTCTTGAGGTAGTCATAGGTGTCCTTGGTGCAGAGGTTCCCTGTGCACAGGATGTGTTGGATCTTGCCAGGCACCAGCAGCTTCTTGAACTTGGCGGGGAGGCTGTTGCAGCGGTGGGGGATGTGCAGATCTCCCAGCACCAGCACCAACTGCAGGGGCACGAGGGGACAGAGGGGCACACACAGGGGTCAGGGCACAGGCAGCACTGCAGTGTCCCCTGCACAGCCACACCTCTGCGTTCTGACCCAGAAGCTGCCCAGGTTAGCACGGAATGCTGATGGAATTCTGCCCTGCCCCAGGGGGGGACGAGGGTCTCTGCCACAGCATGAGCAGAGGGGGCTTTGCAAACACAGAATTATAAACGTTTTGCTGTTGAAAGCCAACACTGCAGGATAACACATTGCTGTTGTATCACCTGTTGTATTTTACACGAATCTGGGAGCTACCATAAACTATCCCACTGTTTTTTTTCTCTCTAACTATTTTAAGCACAGACCTGGCTAAACTGCAGCCACTTCTCTTAAAAAAACACTCCTCATCCAAGTTTCTCTCTTAGCCCTTATTAAATAAAACAAAATCAAAATATTTTTTTAAAAGCAGCAAATTTGCAACATGTGTTAATAGCTGACCAGAAGAGGAAGCGTGTTCAGAGTCCTCATTGTAGAAACCACTGAAAAACTGAAAAGGGCTAAAAAAAAATAACAACAAAATACAAACAGGGCACTGCAGAGAAGCCAATGCAGGTCACTGCACAGTGTTCCCAATTCTACACATTTATAGTTTCAGATGCCAGAATAAAAACGTAGTGGGGGCTTCAAAATTAAGGACTGAGATGATGCAAGGCCATGGCTTAACAGCACAGGCTTTAAATCTACAAATAAAGCAATAATGCAAGCACCACAGGGCAAATTAATTGTGGAAAAAGGGCAGGAGAAGCTTCAAAAAGCAGGGAATGTTATGGCACTGCTCTGGGAAAACCCTGCATCTGCAGACACTCAGCCCTAGGAACTCAAAGAATGGTTCCATATTAAAGAGATTTTTATCTTCCACTTCATGTTAGTGAGGCAGCTCCTAAAATGCCACCCTCAAATGTGTTTGTAAAGCCCAGATTTATTCCTATAAACAAATATAACTAGGCTAGGAAATTGTATTTTGAAAGATTATTTTTTTTTCCTCATGGATTTTTAGGCCATGCAGTCACCTTCAGGCTAACAGTCCTCAAAAAGGCAGAGGGAACTTGGGTAGTATTCTTGATTGATTTGGGGTTTTTTTTTAGATTAAGGACATCTCAGTGCCACCACCGAAGCCATCTGGAGACAGATGGCTGAAAATATTGGTAAAGCAATACAAAAGCTTTTTAATCAATGAGTGACCAATTTAAAATGAAAACAGGAGAGGGGGAAAAAAAAGAAAAAGACATTTCTGATGGTTTTTAGAGAGTAAAAAGTGGGTAACAGTGATTTGGATTAATAAGTGGCAATAGATAGATTGTCTTACTGCTGCCTTAAAAGTGCAGTACCAGTTTTGTATTTGATGTTTAATAAGATTGTCCTGCCACTCACACACCCCACCGAGCCAGCAGTTTGTGCACTCAGCACCTTCCCTCTGCCGACAAAACGCCCCACACTTCCCCAAAAATCACATTTCAGCTCTTGATTTGGGGAGAAAAGCTCGGCAAGCACTGCAGGGTGTTTAATCCCCGCAGGCATCCAGAGCTCAAAGCACTGGCGACAAACCATAAAACACCTGGGATTTAGCAGGAATTTGGGCGCGTGGATTGACCAGCAACCCCCAAATTCACCTGAGCCACCTGGCAGTGCCACGGAGCAGCACGAACGAGCCCTTCCCACGGGTGTTAGCGAGAGCCAAGGAGTGACTTACTCTGTGCCCAGCCTGATTGGAATGAAGGAGTTGATTGCAGGGGATGAGAAACAGGGCGGAACATGATCAATGTTAAACGAGAGGAAGCAACAGAAGAGAAAACACAGCCAAATGAACGGGCAAATAATAATTAATGAATTGTCGATGTTATGAAAGAAGCGTTAAATAATAATTAAAATAATAATAATAATGCGATTACGATAATAAATTATAAACGGGGCTCCTGCAGTCACGGCCCGGCCCTCACCCCCTGGGGGCCTCGCCTCAGCTGGGGACCGCCCTCCCGCCCGCTCTGCCCGGCTCGGGGCCGGCTGCTGTGGCCGTGCCGGTGTGCCCGGGGGTGCCCGGGGTGTCCCGCCGGGGTCCCCGGGCCGTGCCGGGGTCCCCCCGCTCTCACCATCGCGCCCGCTCCGCTCCGGCCCTCCCGGAACCCGCCCGCCGCCGCTACGGCGCCTGCGAAGGGACAGCAGAGCGCCGAACGCGTCCGTGCCTCCTTTCCCCGGCTGCGCTTTTACACAGCGAGACTTGTGCCCAAAACGAGCCGATAATGACACTTGAAAGAGAGAGAGATGCTGATTATTTATTTATTTGTTTCAGTTTTGTGCAAGCCTGGGTGCTCCGTGGTATCCCACAGACCAAGCACCCCAGCTATCAACTCTTGTTACTATTTATGCATTTTAGGAAACAAAGGAATTAGTGCTCAATGGTTACAAGTTACATAGTTCTCTTATTAATTAGTATTCTTTTGGTAAAGGTTCTCTTCTCTCCCATGCTAATTAGTGCCATTATTATTGTTAGACCCTTCTCTTCTTTCGGGTCGGGGTCGTTTCTGGGCTCTGTCCCTGAGCTGGTGCTGGGAGGGCAGCGCAGGGACAGCTCCGATCTCTGTGAGCGGGGACAGGACCCAGGGAATGGCTGGAGCTGTGTCAGGACAGGGTTAGATTGGGTATCAGGGAAAGGTTCTTCTCCCAGAGGGTGCTGGGCACTGCCCAGGCTCCCCAGGGAATGGACAAGACTTCCAGAGCTCCAGGAGCGTTTGGACAGCGCTGCCAGGGATGCACAAGGTGGGATTGTTGGGGCGGGGATTGTCTGTGTGGGGCCAAGGGTTGGATCGATGATCCCTGCGCGTAAAGCGGGGCAATCCACAATTCCATAGTTCCACAACTCCATAATTCCATAATTCCAGAAATCCATAATTCCACAATTCCCCAATCCCAGGGCTCCACATCCGGGGCTCCGCGCGGCGCAGGCCCCGCCCCCGCGGCGTTTCCCGCCCTCGGCGCCGTGAGGGGAGTGGGGGGGGCGGCCGTGAGGGGACGGGCGGCGGCCATGAAGTGCGTGGTCGGGGGGCCGCAGCTCCGAGGTACCGGCACCCCGGGGAGCCCGGCACACGCGGGGATTGCTGCGGGACACCGGGAGCGCGGCACCCCCGGCACCCCGGGAGCGGAGAGGAGCGGGGGATCCGCCTCTCCCTCATCCCGGCGGGATCGGGCCTTGCGCGGGGTGTGCCCGTCTGGGGCTTGTTCAGCTGTGCGGGATGTGGGGACAGCCAGGTGGAGGTGCCATGGCCTGGCTGCCTGTCCCCCTGTGCATCCCCGGAGGCACAGCTCGGCTCCTGGCTGCGGAATTCTGTGGGAAAAGCTGCTCCGCCACGGCCGGAGGCAAATCCCCAGGCCCTGTGCTGCGTCCCGCTGTGTTTCTTAGGATTCCGTCTCTGCAGATGTCCCGTTGCTTCTCAGACTTTCCATCTGTTAAATGTCATTTCTAACCCCGCTGGTGGAGTTTTGTCTGATTTATTTAAGTTGTGGTAACGCCAGGTGCTGCAGCAGGAGATGCGACATTCGAGTTGCCTCATCAAAGGCAGCTTTCCAAAACATTGAGGGTTTGGATAATTAATTTTAGTTAAAAAGAAAAAGTAACCGTTTCCACCATCAGTTTTCTTTCAAATGTATAAAGAATTTGTAATGTTTCCTCTTGAATTATTATGGAGAAAAGTGCAGTGTCAGCTTTTTATTTTAATTTAAAATGCATATTGCAGTGTTTTCTTCCCCTGGCAGTGTTTGGAAGAGCAATACATGCCATAGCACGGATTAGTGATGAATTTTGGTTTGATCCTGTAGAAAAAGGTGTAAGTGAAGTTTATTTATTCTCATTTTAAAATCTTTATTATAAGCCCAATACTATTGGTTACTGTGTTTTCCTACAGGTACCTTTCAGTCCATCACATTCTCAGCTCCCTCCACTTTCAGTATGGACAAATGCCATATTTTCTGTGATTGTAATTATGCAGATTCCATGGTGGAAGATTTTGTTCCTACTCTACCCCAAGATACTTTGATTTTTTTTTTTTTTTTGTTGTCCAGGACATCCGGATTAATGCCACAGGGTTCAGTTCTGTTGTCACAGGTCACAAGGTTTGAGTTTTGTACCACCCAGGAGCTGCCTCTAAAAACAACATGTTTTGTACTGTTGTGACACAACAGGAAGAACACATCCATTAATGCCTCTGATTAATCAAACACCATTTCCAGCAGAATTAGTGTTTTCTCCAGAGGTTTCTTAGTTAAAAGTAATCAGCTCTCCTTGACTCAGTGGGAGGATGGAAAATCACAAGTGGAGATGTTTGGTTTTATACCTGAAGGATTTTTCAGGTGTGAGTGGTGGCTTTGCTCATCTGTATGGATCGTGTCCCTCAGATGCCTCAACCACAAGCTGAGCTCTGGTGTTTGTGGAACTCAATTATTTTTTATTAAAAAAAATTAATTATGTTTTTTTTAATTTTTAATAACTTTGAGATGTAAATTACAAGGTTTGCTGGTGGCACTGAAGCCTAGAGGAGGCCTTTTTAAAAAGGTTCAAGTTTTGAGTTAATAAATTATTTTACTTCTATTCCATCAGTGGTTGGATTCAGTGATGTTGGATGTCTTTTCCAACTTTAATGACTCTGTGGTTCCATTTCCAGCTTGCCTTAAGATCAGTGAATTCCTCGAGGTCAGCATATGCATGTGTGTTCTTCTCATCCATGTTTTTCCAACATTACTGCTGGACACCTGTGTCCCAGCCCTGTCAGAAGGAGAAGCAGTTATCCCTCCCCTGTAAATTGATAATTAAGGTACATTTTAGTGAATTGTTACACACAGCAGCAAATTAATTTCCAGCTGAAATTATAGTGGGTGAGGATCAGCCTGGGCTCTGTCACTGTCCCCAGAGCAGTTTGGGGAAGCTTAAAATCAGCAGCTTGAGATAAACCAGGGTACAAACCCATGGAAATTATGTTTACTGCAAAGCTGCTCAGGAGTAACCTCTGCACTGATTTTGGTTTTTTTTTTGCAGTCAGTTCTCCCTGTGTTTAGATGTGTAAATGTGCTGGAAAGGAATGTAGAGAAATGCAGCATCTCCACCAACCCCAGTGACCACCACATCACCTTTCAGCTCCTCTGCAGGCACGGTGAGACCACAGGGGAGTTTAAAACCACAATATTGAACAGCATGATCAACACAGGAGCAGTCTGGGAATGTTCAGCAGCCAAATTCCCAAATACCCATCATGACCCCCACAGAGCTGTGCTGTGCTATTGGTTCATATTATCAATAATGCAGCTGGGGTTACTGATTTTAGGATAACGAATTGGGTCTGCAGGCAACTGAGCTCCACCCTTACCCAGAAAGGCAGAAATCTGTTGGGTTTGTGTTCTGAATTCCACTCCCATTTATATTCCTTTACCAGTTAATCACTGGGGCTGTTTCCCACCCTGCATTTGTTGCTGTTTATTTCTTGTGGAGCCCGAAAAAACTCAGTTTTTTTAGGCACAGCTAATAGGATGGAGGGAGTCTAAGATGGGAGGTAGGTTCCATTTCCTGTTTGTGGTGAGTTTTTTCCATACAGCTGGATTAAGTCACTTGGTTACTTCCTCTATTGAACAATTAATACTTTAAAAACAAAAAAAAACCCAAAAAACCTAAAATTGCAGCCAAGCACTGATTTTTGTTCATTTCCTTTATACTCAGGTATTGTCAAAACCTATAACCTGACATTTCAAGACTGTGATCCCTTGCAGGCTGTTTTTGCAAAGCACATGTGTCCAAACATTCTTAAAGTCCACTCCAGGTAACACAGAAATTTATTTTGAGTTTTACTTTCTAAAGTAACAAATGCTAAATAGTCACAGATGGAATTATTTTAGTGTTGAATGACATTTTATAGGCTGCTGGCTGATGTGATGATTCACTTCCCAACCAGTCAGGAAGAAATAACCTTGTCAGTAACTCCAGTGAAAGTTTGTTTCAAGAGTTACACTGAGGAAGACACTGGTAAGGAAATTCAAAATGTGAACCAATACTTGGGCTTTTCACTTCTTTTTTTTTTTTGAGGTGAACTCCAGGAATAATAAAACTGTCACGACATAAACGTGGGATGGATTTTATGGCTGAACGACATTTTTAACAGAACATTATAGAGAGGGGTTTTAAGTCATGCTGCCACCCTCTGGTTTTAATAAATTAAATAAATTTAAATACATTGAAACATCTTCCTGGTTTCAGTGGCAGATCTTAGACTGAGCAGCCAATTGAAATAAATTATGCCACTTGCTGTAGGCTTGAAAGAGGTAATTACTGTGCTGCAAGAGCAGCAGCCTGGCAACTGCCAGGAAAAAGGGGATAATTTGATGTTTTAAAAAGAACTATTTAAATCTGAATACCACAATTATAGAATTGATATCATTAGAGAGTATATTTTAGTGTGAGGGCAGCACAGAGTGTCAGCAAGCCCTGCACTGTTACTGCCACGGTCACATCTCCAGGGGCTGGAGAATTCTTGGGGTGTGACTCAAACTAATTTTGGAGAGGTAATTGTGGTTCTGAAGTAGAGGTTCTTGTGTACCATGTAATAAAGAGATGCTTTTCATCCTTGTCCTGACCAAAGCTGGGGAGAAGGACCTGGGAAGAGCCCGGAGCACAGGGGTGGGAACAGAGCAGGATCAGGTGGTAGAAACTGGCTGGAGTGAAACAGAGCAGTAATTACCGAAAATAATGAGATTACTTTTTGAGTGACACGTTTTGGTGACTTCAGAAACGTTCACTTACCAGGGCTATTGTAAGAAAGAAAGTGAAAAAATGCTTCAATTGTAAAAAGATGCCTAAAGGGCAGTGAGGGGAGGGAGGAGGGGAGTGAGAGGCGCTGTGCTCGGGGGAATCTCCCTGCCTGCCGCACCTCCCGTGTCCTTTGAACCGCTGGGGGTTCCACAGAAACCAAACCCTCTGCCCAACCTGCCCTTTGTGCCCAGCCCGGCTGCGCGTGTGAAAAACACCCCCAGCCACAGCTACGAGGAGCTGCTTACGAGAGCCTGTTGGAGCTCTCGAGATAAATTAAAACAAAGCTCCTGAGCAGAGAAAGGGAAGAGTGGGAATAGCCTGGAATATTTCCTTGGCAGCCTGGCCTTGCCGGGGAGCAGCTCAAGCTGCTGGGGAATTTCTCTCCAGGACAGCGCCCTCGCTTTGTCTTCACACACCCGCTGCCAGCCACGCCGTAATCTCTGGAAACAAAACACTGAATACCTGAAACCCAACAGCCAATTTCCTGTTGCCACTTTCCTGTGTCAGGAAAAGATTGTAAATTAAAACAAAGAGTCTTCAGTCCACCTCTATTGTGCTCTGGTGATTGTCAGTAATTTTGATTAATCTGTGAAAGTCACGCTGCATTTTGTGCTTCCCACCCATGCAGCAATAGGCAGCTGGGAATATTGTTTGTGATGGGTGCCTGTGGAAGAAGCAGACCTGCAGGAACAGCTGCAGGTGTTGGGTTAGATCACACAGCTGAACATGGAACAGGTTCTGTTAAAATCCATTCAAATCTACACAATGTACTGCAAATAATTTGAGGATTTTACTTAATTCTAATATGTATATAAGCTAAATTATATATTTATTACTGTTAACCACTTTAAAAACACAATGATTTGTTCAAACAATGGGTTACAATCACAGCTTTGTTGAGTTCAAACTTCACTGCTGCGAGTCCCTGACTTTGTTGTTATCTCAAACAGACTTTTCAAGGACAATGCTTACTGAGATACAGCTCAGTCCAGAGGAATTTGACTACTTTCAAGTTGGAGTAGATTCTGAAGTGACATTTTGCCTTAAAGAACTGAGGGTAAAGTAAGAATTTGTGTGGGAAGAAAACCCATTTCTCATTAATTTGCCTGACTGGACCAGGACAACACAGCCAGTTCCTGTGGAATGGCCCTGGGCTGTGTCCAGCCCTCCTGACAGCAGCAGGGTTTCACCACCTGGTTGAGGATTGGCTTTAAACCCCAGGGTCCTCAGGCCACCTCAGAACCTTTGAAAGGCAAACAAAACACTTCTGAAACCGAGCTGTGGTTTCTGTGCTGGGCAGACACAGCACAGCTGCCCCAGGGGAAGCACCACGACCAGGGAAGTTCTCCATGCAGAACCTCTGGCAAAGCTCTGGCAGGGAAGGACAGAAAATCCTAGAAGCAGCAGAATTTCCCTCTCTTTCTGCCAGTAACCAGCAGCTGGGATAAACTTACATTCCAATACTGATGTCCTGGGTTTAACAAGCACTTCACCTCCCCTTCCCTGCAGGGGCTGCTGGCGTTCTCCGAAGCCACGAGCGTTCCTGTGTCCATCCACTTCGACAGATGTGGGAAGTAGGTGTGGGAAGAGCCCTGGCTGGGAGCCCTGCAGCCACCCAGTGAACACTGAACCACACAACAGGGCACAGTCTCATTTCAAACCCAAAGCCATTCCTCACCTGCAATCCAGAGTTTGTAATTCCATAGAAAGCATTGCCAGGGCAGCCGTGCTGACTGACTGTGTATAAATTACCTGGACACCTGAGGCTCTCAGTCCCCTGCAGGCAATGATTTATTTAGCACTTCAAAGAAACAATACGTTTTCTGAAGAAATATAATTTTGACAATTACATATTTAATGCTATTATTTGTCTCTGATTTGCTGAGTTCTGTAACAGGAGCCCCTCTCTCACTCCTCAGCAGCAAACACAGGAGATTTTAAACATTTCAGGGGACATTTTCTAATTGCATAGGCAGAATCACAGGATGTGTCACCTCTCACAGTATCTGTAACTCCCTGTGCTGTTTGGTCCCAATACTTGTGTTTAGACCCATTGCTTTCAGCATTGAGGACCTGCTGCTGGAGGCCAGCTTCATCCTGGCCACCTTGTGTGAGGCTCAGAAGGAGGCAGCTTCCCCAGAGCCTGCCTGCTGCCCACGGCCCTGGGACAGGTAACGGGGGCTGAGGGGACAGCTGGCCTTAAGAGGGGGGAAAAACTCCAGTTTTCACAGGAAAACTGTGAGCTGCAGGGGTTCAGGAACATCTCAGCAGCACAACAGCAATAAGGGGGTGCAAGAGAGAACATTCTGTACAAGCTGCTGCTTCCTCAGCTCCACAGGGTCTGGGTGCAGCAGCCTGGAAGATGCTGAGATCTCCTCTAAAGCTGTAATCTGTTCACAAACAGAAAATAAGGATATTCCAATGAAACACAAAGCCAGTTACTAACCTGCCTTACTCTGCCCAATCCAGCTCAAGGACTGGAATGGATAAATCTGACCTGACCTCCATGGATGGAACCAGCAACACAGACACAGCCACTTCCAAAAAGCGACAGAAGGGAAACACTCCCAGCAGGGACTCGGCCAAACAAGAGGTAAAAAATATTCCCAGAGGCCCGGAGAGGGATGTGCCAGGCAGAGCAGGAGCAGCCAAGGCAGCAGCAGGAGAGGCTACAGAGGCTCCTTATGAAAAGGTGAGGGAAATCCCCACAATGCCAGCAGTGGAACCCCAGAGCTGCTGTTTGGCTGAGCACCCCCAGGGGCACTGGGGGTTTCAGTGGGATCAGCTGCCACAGCAGCACGGCTGGAAAACCCCACCAGTGCTGGGAACACTCCTGGGGGACAGGTGGGTGTCACTGGGAAACGCTGAGAAAGATCTTAAAGTGGCAAAAGCTTCACAAATAATTAACGCCCAAATTCTGTATCACGGAATTCTTACCTGTACAATTATTGCATTTTCCAGTTCCACTCCTTATTCTTTGGAGCTGTCTCTTACAAGGAGAAGGCCATTGGTGACACCTTCCAGAATCTGGTGACAGCCAGTGACACTGAGGAGGAGCTGGGTGCCTTGCAGGGCTCCCCCGTTCTGTAGTGCAGGGCTTGGGGTGCAAGGACAGAGAGCAGGGAGTGCCCAGGAGGGAAGGGCAGTGCAGGCCCAGCCTTTGTCACTGGTGCTGTGACCCTGCAGCACAGAACGTTCTGGAACTGTCAGTGCTCTTGTCACGGCACAAATTTAGGTCACGATTGACTCCGTTGAGGTTTGTGTGTTCTGCAGGAGCTGCTGGGGGTTCTGCTCTCAGAACACTCTCACTAGATTCAGTTTGAATTCAAACTCTGTTACTGCACCAGGCAAGTGAAGCCACTGCTCTGGTTAAGGGTGCTGGAGAAATAACCCAACCAACCAATGCTCTGTCACAGGCAAAGCCAGCTCCAGGAAAACTCAGGTTTTTACAGAAATTCTGTAGAACCAGCGTTTCACTGAAAAACCAAAGTTGTCACAGAACTGCCTTTTAAAAAATAAAGGTTTGTGTTTCAGACTTGCATTACTCTTTTCCTTCCCCTGCATCTCCTCCACCCACACTCAGGGGCAGTGCAGCATTTCCAAAGTCACGCTGGAATACAACACTGAAATTCCCAGTCAGTTTAAGGATCGTTATCAGAAGGCATCGGGTGTCACCCGGGTGTGGATCTGAGAGGTGACAGTGACAGCCCAGCCCCCCAGCCCTGGCTGTGCCTCTGCCACCAACCACATCCCCACATCAACAGAGGGTTTGCAGGCAACTTCACTTTAAAAAGCACATTTTAGTATAAATACTATATTTATTAAATATCTTTACAATTTATTTAAATGTATTTACAGAACTATTCCTGCATAAGTTATACCTCAGACATGAAATTCACATAATTGCCTCTTAGGTAAGCATAGATGATAGTCTCATTTTAACAGCAACAAAAAAGCATCCTCAGGTACAGACTCAGATTTGCTTCATGGTTTCAGCTATCTTTGTCAGAAACTACTGCATACAGTCAGCTCTCCACACAGCAGCTGCTCCTCCCCTGGAGAAAGGATGTCCCTGGCCAAGGGATGGACATCCCACCACTAAATCCTCTCCCTTTTCCTCGACTCACTTGGAACTGCCTGGTCCCAGATCTGGTTTTTGGTTTGGTTTTGTTTTCAGCCTGAAGAAGGACATTTAGGACTGTATGTGGCAGCTCTCCCAAAGATAGCCAGGCAAACAGCAAGGAACCACAGAGCCTTCCCAATTCACATCTCACCCCATCCCCACGGCGCTGCTGCAGCAATCCCAGACTCCTGGGACACAAAACTCCCCCTGCTCCTCCGGATCCTGCTCCCAACACAAACCACAGCCCCTGCAGCAGCTCCAAGCCAGCCCGTGCTCCGCTCGCTCCCAAGTCAGGAACAGCTTCCCTGGACATTCCTCTCTGACCATTGCCACCAAGCTAACCCCTAGCAAGTGTTACTGCTTCATGCATCGCTGGGAATTATTTTGGATAGGATGGGCCCTGTCACTTCCTTCTCCAAAGATCAGTTGTGCGCAGACAGCGTTAAGTTCATAGGAAAAAATCAGGTTTGATATGTTCAAGAGTGCACGTCTTAAAAAAAACCCAAAACAATCAAGCATGTGATAAAAATATCAATTCTTTATAATACAGTATTGCTTTATAAACAGATGGAAAAGCTAAAAGCTTTACTGGTCTTTGGTGTGCCCGGTGAGGGAAAAACTCATGATTTGTAAATCACAGCCCGAATTTGTTCTTTATTTAAAAAAAAAAAAAAACCCAACAGGTCATGGTGTGATATGAGGCAAACGGCTTTGTGAATACAGACAGGCAGCCCGGCCCCCGAGGAGCGGGAATTGGGGAATTCCAGACCCCCTGACCCGCACACGTCCCCAGGGAAAGGTCTGGAAAGCCGGGAAGGAACAGGGACGGCTGGGGACAGTGCTGAGAGCAGAGAAGAGCCCGGGGCCACGAAGGGAAGGGCAAAGGGAAAAGAAGAATTGATCAAATCTGCTCTAATCCAGAAGCGTGCGAGTAAATACTGGATAAATGTAAAGACACCCAGAGTCGGGAGAGAAAGGCCCCTCCCAAACAAGAAACAAAGCCCTGTTCTGCATGTGAATACATTCCTCCAAGACAGCCAGAGACAGCTTGTTCAGGTTAAAAACAACAAGGACTGACAGGTTGTGCAAAGTTCTCCACCACTCACTGTTCGTGCGTCGCAAAACTAATTAATTTTTCTTCATTAATCATAATCCTCCCCATACCCTCACCAAAATCCTATTTTGGTCAAGTTAGGGTAGTTAAGGCATTTTGACGAGTAATTACAAGGTGATTTAAAGTAGATATCTAACATTATGCCAATTGAGGAATAGCAGATAAATTACTGAAGAGCTCCCAAATTAATCACTTATTATAAATGAAATGCCTGTTACAAGCATGATGCACTGAAATATAGTAAAATGACATGTACATGGTACATGTTAAATGACCTTAAATAAAAGCTTGACATAGTTACGCAAATATACAGTACAAGTCCACAAAAATTCTTTAAACAAGTTGAGGTAACCTCAAACTTAAACAGTTTTAATACAATAAACCAGGTAGTAAAAATCTCCTCTTGAGAGCAGGTAAGATTCCTTACTGACCAAGTTTAACTGCACTCACCTAAACAGCAACATTACCCGACTTTTTATATATAAAAACATGGCTTTAATTTATTTCTACATACTTCTCTACCAGCAAAAAAGTTAATGAAAAACTGACCAAAAATATATATATCTTTACAGCTCTCAGCTTTCATATGAGCCTCAGGAAAGGAAAAGGAAAGCTGGCTGGAAAAAGGGGGGGACAAACGTGAGCTACTGTCATTGAAAAGGAAATGTCATATTGCAAAGTGGCTGTTAGATAACTGTAAACATCATTAAGGATCATTGAAACCCCTAAACTTTAGTTAAAATGAAATGTAAGATTTGCTGATTATTCATTAAGTTTCCATTTTCGTACTCGCTGCCGCTGCTGCAGCAGAAGCAAAGAGGTGCCTGTTTGAGTGAGAAAGGATCAACTGGATTTAAACTGGTGCAGCATATTCTGTTCTACAAGCAAGAGTGGCAATTATTAACACAAATTACGTTTTATATCAACGACAGAATTATTTACCCAAAGTGAAAACGCTCGGAGTTGAGGATGAGCTGTTTTGTGCAACCTCCCACCGTAGCATTTACCATCATCCCACGCTGAGATGGGCTCAAATGCTGAAAGACCTCAACTGTGGCCAGCTCAGCTGTTTGAGACTGAGCTAGAATTTTTGTTTTAAGAAAAAAATAATAATTATCCACAGCCAAAACATCCAGAACCAGGCCCATTATGGACGAATGATCTGCAGAACTTTTAAGATCACAGTTAAGCACCTGAAATCACAAAACACATTTGCATCCATATAACTTGAACTAGGTTTGTTTGAAATCTTGTACTAGAAAAGGCTCCTAAGGCTGACACCATGGATGGCAAGAGCAGAATGTTTACAGCAGTTATAAATCTCCTGAAAACTGGAGCTCAGAAACACGAAACCTCGGCTATCACTGGAACAAGACGATGCTTTAGGGAACTGGGTCTGTAACACCCTCAACAACAGCGAACGTTCCTAGGAAACAGAGTGAGGTGCCCTCGTGCAGGGGCATTACCTATTGATCTAGTTTGAAAGGTGATCAACCAATTCTACTCCTTGGAAAGTCCCGTCTCCAACGCAGCAAGGCTGTGGGATGGATCCTCCCCTGCTCCGGACAAGGACTAAGCTCTCAGGACAAGCTCCAAGCCTTGAGCTTCTTCATCTCTTGCTGGCAGCCCAAGGCCAGTGGCTACGAGTGGTTCTTAGCAAGACTCGGCTGCGCCTCGGGCCAGGCTCCGGGCTCAGGGCCGGCTGCCCGCAGCAGCTGGGAGGGAAGGAACAATCCTGGCAGCAGGAAAGCAGCCGGGGGCTCGGGCAGCACCTCAGTCTGTGTACTCAGCTACGATGGACAGAAGGACGGTGATATCGTCTGGTTTCCCCCCTGCAATGGAAGCAAAATCCCTCTTATTTCATCAATCCACAGTGGGTTGTCTTCTGTTCATCCGTGACATTCCCCATGGAAAGCTCTTTTAAAACTGGTTTAAGTGTTCAAAACCTGGTTTGAGGAGACACAAACTCTGCGTCCCCCACATCCTTTCCAAACCGAGAGATGTGCTGACATTTAACACAGCACAAACCACTCTCCTTTTAAGCTCCAGTGAGATCAAGCTATGAAAAGGAGGTCAGAACCTTGAACGTTGCTGGTAGCTGGCAAAGCACAAAGCCTGTGCTCAGCAGAGTCTTTAATAAATGCACACAACACCTGACACTGCTTTGTTACACACAAACTGCCATGAAATCAGATCTCCTCAGGAATTTCCACTGGTGTAAGTCAAACACCTCTCTAGCAGCTTCTCCAGCTCTGTATTATCTCAGATCTTCCTAAAAGCTACTTAACATTTTTAATAGTTATTTTTCAATCCTCATCAGCCAGAGCAACACACTCAAATCCTTGAGAAAAGGCCCAGAAGAAAGATTTTGTTATGTGGGAAGTCAGAACAATCCCTTGGGCTCTGGAGAGCTGCAGGTTCATTACTGAGTGACCGAGCTTGGAGCAACACAGAGCCCAAGCTGCTACCTGAGGAAAGGGGCTTAAGGTCCTTGCAGGAAATCCTGCCCTTCTGATACAGAGATGAAAACATCTTCAGTGGCAGGACTTTAATTATTTATTTAATTAAAAGTAAAAAGTTGTTAAAAGAAAGGTGTTTGCTCAAGCCCTGAGCTCTGCCAGGTGTTTTGCCAATACCTTTCTAAAGCACAGAAGTAGAACCAACAGAGATCAGTATGGGGATGCCAATGATACAAGGGTTGTAAATTTGAACCAAAAAAACAATCCCAAATCTACCAAAGAGTGGGAAGAACCTCTGCTGAAACACAGCAGTAAGAAGAGACCTTAAAAAAATTCCTAAACAAAAAACTACCCTCAACACAGCACCACCCACACACCCGAATCCAAGCGACAAGTCAAGCACAGGAGTACAGGAGAACTCATCTCAGGCAGGATTCCTGGGGCAGGAATGCACAGTTAGATCAAAAATAAAACAATCAGGGTGCTGTGTTCTCTGTGCTCCAGCTGCTTCCCCAGGGAGGCTCCTGCTCTGCTGGGCCCAGCACGGCCTGTGCAGGCCCTGGGGCTTTGCCAAATCCCACACGAGCTTGGTGCTCTCCTGCCAACCACATTTCCTATTGTTTGTTCTGTTTTCCTACAGCATTTTGGAACAGCAGAACTTCACTTTGCTAAAGATCTCTCCAAGACAGCAGCAGTGGGAGGAGGAGAAGCTCTTACCTCTGACATTCAATCCGTTGTCACAGGCAAACTGTGCAAAGGGTGACATGTACGTGGGGTCATAGGCCAGCTCGTGGGCTTGCTCAGCAATGCTCCGTGCAGTCTGCTGGATGCTCTCGTAGTTGGAGTTCTGAATTCATGAGGAAAGGAGTTTATTCTTATCCAGATGTCTACAGAAGTTTTTGTGCTGATCCCTGCACAAAACAGAGCCTTTCCCATTCTTTAGGCTTTGTAAATTGGGTTACAACTGTGGATCTTCACCAGGGATGGCCAGACCTCAAAGCCCCACCAGCAGCCCAAGACTTGGGTTTGGAGGATTTCCAGAATTTAAAAGCTTAGAAGAATAACACTCACAACAGACTAAACCCTGTCACCTGAGGGGGGCATTTGGCAGCTGTCTCTGCAGGGTACCCTCCCAGCAGGCTCTGGTGAAGTGTTTGTTTGATCCTGGGTGCAAGTCTTGCACCTCTGGCTCTGTCACCCCAACTGACACGAGCCCCCTTGGGGAGAAGGGGCACTTGAAAGTCAGATGAGAAAAATGCACTGAGAGCACACACACTGTCTCCAGGCTGCATTTTAAGGATGTATTTTTTTCCCTGTTTCAGGAATTCTGTTCCTTTCCTCCCAGGCTTTTCTCACTCAAGCCAACATGACAGACAAGCCCTGCTCTTTTTGTCTGTAACCATTTTTAAATGCCTTGTCATTTCAAGAGCCTTCCCCGCAGGTTTGGGAATTAGCAGGCATTTATGTGATTAACTTTTGGCTGAACCTCTTGGGGAACTCCAGTGCCTTTCCCAAACAAGCCAAAAGGTGGAGCTCAGCTTTCTTCCACAAGGGAATTCCAGCTCCAGGGGCAGCCAGGACAGCCTCACTCTGCACAGACCTCACTCCTGCAGCCCCAGTGACACATCAGTGACCTGTGGAGCTGCAGGATAAGGGGAGGCCAAATTCTCTAAAAGCCACACTGTAATTCTCTTATTTGCATTTCACAGCAAAATAGTTTCCTCAAGGAGTTTATACATATTGATATCTCCTTAAGTTACTTTCCTTTCTGTAAGTAAATAGCCTGAAGCTAAATTATCTCAGCCAAGTTAAAATATTTTAATGTATTCTTATTATTTACAAGAACATTTGTGGTCACTAATGTGGAATAGTTGACAGGATTTTTTTTTTTTACAGAACATTGAAGATCTTCAAGCACGTGCAACCCACAATTCAGAGAGCCCATATTATGTCAGAATTACTGGCTAGAGAAGCTGAAAGTTATTTTAAATGTAAGCTCACCCTCAAGTAACCCAGGAGAGGCTTCTCTGTTTTCCTGTGTATCATCTCCAGCCTGCAGGTGCAGCGTGAGGCCAAAGGCAGCATCTGTTATCTCATCCTTCCCCTCCCCTCCCTCACCAGTTACTGACATGGAACCCAGCTGTCACCTGGGAAATTTATGCCCAAGCTGCTGCTTGGGGATTCAGCCTGGATGCAGATCCAAGAGAAAGCCCTGTGGGGTCACTGCCCCTTGCCCTGCTCTCGTGGGGTGCTCCCTGAAAAGCCTTTTAAGGACACAGCGCTCTGCGGTGCCGTTTTTACATAAAACTCCCAATTTCAGGCGTGAGAAGTGAAGGCAGTGAGTGCAAAGGTTCAGGCAGCACAGGAGATGTGAGAGCTCGAGGTCACACACACTCACCTTGAGCTTTTTCAGCTCCTGCAGGATCATGTAGTCAGGCATGTTGTCGAAGAGCCCGTCGGTGGCGGTCAGGATGATGTCCCCGAGCTGGACATCGAAGGACGTGCTGTCAGCAGCCTCGGGGCTGGGGACACAGAGGTTAAAGGGCTCCAGCCCTCACAGAGGCACCAAAAACTCACACAGCACATCCCCAGCTCCTGCACCTCACTGCCCTTTGGGGGCTGGGGCAAGAGGGAGGAATCATCTCCCTGTGGAGCTCCAGCAGCAGGATGGGGGTCAGGAAAGCCCTGGCACAGGCCCTGTGACTGCCCAAGCTCCTGCTCCTGCTCCCCACCCAGGATCTGCAGCCAGAATTCCCACATGAACAATCCTGCAAACTAATCTGCTCCAGGAGTGTGTCTCCATGGAAACCAGTAAGCAGAATGGCAGCTCAGGGCTCCCTTCTGCTCTTCTTGAGGATGTAAGAGAGTGATACTTGAAAGAACAATTCATAACAGGCCTGGCCCAAACACTTCAGGATTCTGAATCACTTTCTAATTCAATGGAATATGAAACATGTCTGGAAATCACTACCAGGAGACCAGAGTCTGCTGGAATGCTTGTGTCTAACACATTACACAACACCAGGAGGAGAAAACACCCAGTTTGGGCACGAATATTGCTGCAAAATCTGATTCTCAGAAGCAACGTAACAACAAACCTTTCATTTCTAAAGACTCTTCAGGGGTCTGTAAAAAGGAGAAATTGCTGCATCCCAGGCCACTGGGCTCTGCCAAAACACAGAGGAGCTGCTTTGCTCAGCTCATGTGTAGCTTCAGGAAGGCTGATGGAGTTAAGGTTGCCTGCCTATGCCCATATATAGCCAAATTCATCACTGAACTGGGACAACAAATAAAAAAGGACAGGAGAAGTGTTTCGACAAGGAGCATGAGTACTAATTAATGTCAGGAAGAGTGCAGGAGCCAGCCAGAAAGCTGTAATCATGATTCAGAGCTGCAGTGTGGGAGCACATTTATCTTGTGCTTTCCTTATTACAGCATGACTCAGATTACTTGGCTTCCCTGACTTCCACTGGACATTATCAATTATCCTTCTGCTCTTTGTTTTTATGGTCTTTCTACGGATGAGAGAGAATCTCAGAAAAATTAAAGATTTTTTACAGCTCTGGAATTTCAAGGGATCATTTAATTTTAGTCTCACAAAGAGCCTGGATTACTGAGGGGTTCTAATTTCAGAGTCCTACCCTGGCTTCCTCTCAGCAGCTGCAGGATGAAGAAATAAAACCACACACATGAAGGGTCAGGAGTTTCAATAGCTTAACCAGCACTTTCAAAAAGACCTATTTAGGATTAAAGTCTCAACCTTTACTGCATCAGCCCTGACACTGCACAGAATCCTTTAGGCTGGAAGGGACTCAAGCTCGTTGAGTCCAAAACTCCAGCTGCCTACTGCATTCCCTCTATTCCATGGCCACTCTTTGAAGATCCTGTTACCACCTCCTTACATTCAGATGAGAGATATCACTTTCATGAGTGAGACATTTTGAAAGCTGTTTATTTTTCAGTTTATTTCACATTACTGGTGAGACTTCACAAAGTCAGGATGGATCAGCCTGACATTCCTAAGGGAAGACACAAGAACAAGCCTGCCTTTGAAACAACTCATTTCTGTGAACAGATTGTCCTTTCCTCATACTCTCATTCCCAGCTTGGTGTTCTGCCAAACAGTTTTTTTTGCTGGTTTTGGTCAAATACAATATGCTGCTGGAAACAGCAAGTTGGAAACACAAGTTTACAGTCACATGTCCCTCTGCTCTATTCTTCAAGCACTTGTAACCTCGGTGCCAAAATATCTAAATTAGCTACTCCAAACAGTCCCAAAGGAGCACAGGCAGGGATTGGAATCAAAGCTCTGCTGGGAAGCCCAGCCACTTGTCACACACCAGCTCGAGTGGGTGACATCTTCCCATGGATCAGAACAAGCCCATGGCTACGGGAATGTGCCACCATGAACAGCCCAATAAATTCAGACTGTGCAACAGGTACAAAGCTAACACAATGTGAGAAATGTTCAGGTTACCCAGAGAGGGAGGGTGGCAGGAGCAGGACCTGACTGGATACGTGTTTATATCCTATGTGATACAGAACACCCCCACAGCAGCAAAACTGCAACTTTTTGGGAGCTGGTCACATGCACAGGTTAAAAATCAAGGTTCCCCTTCCCCCTTACCTGTCACTTAAGACAACTCCTTCTGCTTCTGGTGGAGCTATTGACAGCTGGAAGGGAGTGTTGAAGTAATGCTGCTGCTCGTCGGATCGGTGCACGACCTCTCCACCTCTGACCACCAAAAATCCAGAATCTCCCAAGTTGGCTGTGTGTAAACGATGACTTGATCTGTCCAGGACTACTATACAGGCTGTGCTGCTCCCTGCAAACACAGTGACTGCAGTCAGCCTTACAGACTCTGCTTGTTCTCTCACTGATCTGATCAATAGTTCAATCAATACAACACTCACCAAAGCTTAAAAGTCAGGAGAAATGGCAATAACAATGTCAGAATTAACATAAAATAAAAACAGCAAAATGCTAGAAATCTTTGTGATACAAACTATGATTTTTTTTTTCCTGCTTTGATTTTATGCTGACAAATACCTGTTTTGTTTGGCTTTATTTACAGTTTTCCATCCCAACATATGTCAGCACATTCTGCTATAGGACTGGATTTACAGAACTCACATAAAATACTGAAATTCCAAAATCATGGAGATAATAGAATTCCAGTAACATCCATACAATGCTAGGAGCTCTCCACACAGTTTCACTCATCAGCTGTAAATAAACCACACCAAGTAAAGAACCATTTGCAATTAAGTATTAGGTCCTGCTGCATTTCTCTGCTCAGAACATGAAATGCTTTTCCTCTCAGCCTGGCTTTCCAGAGCTTGCTACAGGTTTAAAAAATAATATTCCTGTCACATCTTCAGGACACCAACTCTACAAGTTTAAGGAAAAAAATGTTTCAGAGACAAATATTATTCCAAATTAAAGTAATAGCAGAAACATGATGTCAACTGTGCTTGGAACTATCCCAGCCATGCTTGAGGGCACTGAGGAATTCTCCATTCATTCACTGGGAAGGAGCCACCAACTGTGCTTGGTTGCAAGCCACAAAAATGCTGTATTGCAAAGAAACCCAAAGTCCTCCACAGCAAACAGGACAGGACAGCAGAGCCACCAAAAACCTTTCAATCCCCAAGAGGGGGAAATACACCCCCAGCACTTCTGCCCCACATCACCAGCTCGTGAACTGGCTTCACCTTCTACCCTCCTGTTCTTCCAGCAGGATTTTCCAAGCACAGCTCCATGCTGGACAGACTTGGGATCAAGCTTGCTAGTGCAGAAGTCCAGCTGGCTCCAGGCATTGCCTGGTCCAGACAATTCCCTCTCTAATACAGAGAGTTCCCTGCAAGGCACTTGCCCTGAATCTGTTCCCCAGTGAGGACAGGACCTTCTCCATCCTTAATGAATGTTAAGTCAAAAATCAGATTTTATAAGTGACAATGTACAAAACTGTGCTGCAACACAAGAGTGATTAAACAAATGGCACAGTTTCCTCTCATTTCAGTTTTATTTTATATTACTTGCTGCATTCAATCCTGATGAACCAAGTATCCAGGCTTAAAGCACAACAGCAAGGAGAAGTTACTGCCTAATGAATCCTCCTGTCCCTTTATTTTAAATAAACTCTAAATGCTCACTGCAGTGGTAATTCCAAGGTTTTATTCCTCCTAAAAGTACTGTTCTCAGTTAGAGGAGAAACACTAAGGACCATTAGTTTCCAATCCTAACTCTATTAGCAGTGTAACCAGGAGGCCATGTGTGGAATGCAGATCTTGTGACTCAGCACACGCTGCTTTTCAGCACTGCAAAGGTCAAGCCCAGCCTGAGCTGCTCGGTCTCCAAAGGCACAGGAGAGCTCCTGCCAGTGCCCCACTTTGGAGCTCACTTACAGCTACATCTGCTTTGCACAAATCAGCACCATTCAACACACCAAATCCTAATGTAATTACTGACCACTGCTATTTTGGTGACACTTAAGGTCACTCCTGAGGTTCCAACCTATTCTTCAGGCGTATAATGCGAGAACATCTGCTCCCAGCTCAGCAGACAAGTTAAATATAGCTCACACAGCACTGCTCTGGCACAGGAGCTTAAGGTCAGGTGAGCTGCGCACATTTCATGCAGGGCAAACATTTTCTTGGTGCAGAAGAGCTCTCGTGTCCTTTAGAGAAGTGTCCCCTTGGCAGAGCTGTCAGCTGAGACCGAGTGTGGCCTCCCTGTCTGCTCCCAGTCCCCAGGCAGCTGAATGCCCTGTGTCCCATCAAGGCTGACACACAATATGTGAGGCATCTACTTCAGCTGGCTTCCAGAAAGATCTGTAATGAATCCCCCCACAAAGATTTATAAAAATAATGCTCCCAGAGGCTGTATGATATGAACTACACAAGACAACCAACTGGGGTTTGAGTCCACTGAACATAAAAGGCAAGAGGAGCAGAGGAAGGCCAGGAATGAGCAGAACTACATCCAATTATCCTCAGAAAATATTCCTCCTTGCATAGCTGAAGCACAACCAGCACCACGAAGAGTTTTCAGCAGAGAACAGTTATTTATACATATAAAACACAGTGAGCACATGTGCAGTGTGTTCCACTCTGCAAACTCTGGTGAATTCACCCTTCCCACAGAAAGCCTCTTATTTTAAATATAAATACACACATCAACACTCCCTGCATTACTAAATTAATTAAAACAGTTTGAGAGAAAATAAGGATGCCACCGAGGCAACTGCACTTCTGTGTTTTCAGTTAATTAAGAGAAGTTAACTGCCTGCAGATTTCCTGCAGACAATGACAGCACAATCAAGCACCCCTCAGTAAGCCCATGTGTAACCCAGACTGAACTGAGAGATTTTTGGTGTCTTACCAAGCAAAGGTACTTTGTTCTGCAGCAGCTCACAATAGCCTGCAGTGAGAATTCCAACGGGATTGCTGGGAACAAACCTCCCCTCCTTCACCAAACGTTCACACGTCCGCATGAGAGTCCCTGAGAACTGAGAGGGGTCAACCCCGTAGTCTCTCCAGCCACCAACACCATCTGCCACCCCTGCAAGGAAACACAAAACCACAGTCACCTCAACAGAAATGGATCTCAAAACAAGGGGTTTAATTATTCACATCACTTATGATATTTAGTAACTAAAATGTAGGACATGGCACCTGCCTGGAAAGCATTTTTGATTAACAAATAAATTTCTGAGTATTTTTAAGATAACTTCTGATATCAGCTCCTGGACAAATCTCCAAATATAATCTGAATTGTTGAAAGGAAGGTAAAAGTCCAATGCTGAGAATGAGGAGGCTGACTCCACTAGAGAATAAATAAAGGGATATTTGGGGATAAGATGGGGATTCAATCCCATTAACCTCTCATCAGTCCGTTAAAAGGGGAGAGGTTTTATTAATTTTAAAAGTGAGGGTCAGCATTTTAACTAGTACAGAAATGACACAGAAACTCTTCCTGCTATTCAGCAGCACACCTTTTTCTCAGACTACCTCCTCATATGAAGGACAGTGATTCCTGTTTGGTGTTCTCAATTTCTGTAGGAAATAAATCTCCATTTTACAAGTGTTTTCCAAAATCCATGTAACCAACACAACGCTGGGACCTACCCCTTTCAAGGAGAGTTTGTTGCTTACAGCTTGAGCCAAGAGAATGAAAACTGACTATGATCCAGGTTATTCAAAATAACCTGGATATCAGAAAATAAGACTAATTCTGCCAAAGCCTGGGAAGCTTCTAAGCAACAGGGAAAACAGTGACTGTGGTCATGGAAAGGGGGGATCAGAGGGAGGTGAGGAGCAGACACATTTTCTGCTGATCATTTGGTTCAAGAACTTTGAACTTCTTCCAATTGCCTAAATGATAAAAGCAAAATACTGCTGAAGGTATTATTTGAGATTAGAATGTTACTATGTGGAAATTTTTCCTAAAATCTTTTTGATCCTCAGCACGGGACAAACCATTTCAAGCAGAGATTTCCAAAATGTAGTAAAGCTGAAATATGTTCATTATAAAAGCATAAGAAATTATTTTCAGAGCTCAGATTGTGCTGAAGGACAGTCTCCTCAGGAAAAAAAAACAAACTCTGCTATTATCAAAGGCATGAAAATGTGAGTGAGAAGATAAAAGTCAATTTCCTCATCTCCAAACGCCCTTCACATGGGACATGGTGTGAAACTGAGAAGGTTTAGAGCCGACCTTGGCGTGAACTATAATCTGACAGAAGGTTATAGCCAGATTCTGAACAGCCTATCAACATTAATCAGATTTCTCCCTAAAATAGTGCACAACCTTTCTGACACCTGCTTTGTCCCTCTGCTTTCTCAGAAGAATGTCACAGGAACACAGATCCCTGCATTCACCTCTTGGAGCAGTCCCCGGGAAGAAGCTCATGCAAAAGCACCCAGAATTCTCAGAAATGACTTTTCTGGATTCTTCAAGAACAGATTAATCCTCTCCCCACAGGTCTCACAACCTCAGGTTAATAATGGATTAACCCTTTGATTTCTGCTGTCACAGACAAGCCTAGAGTAAGAGATCATAAAGGAAAGGTTCTAGATCTGGAACTTGACACAGAATCTCAGCTTCAGGTTAAATGATGGTGCTTTAGGTGAAGTTACCAGATAAAGGTTTTTTTTCTTTCCCTTTAGAATGAACATAGTCCAGATGTATTTCTGCACTCCTTCACTAACAGGGTTAATGCAAATAAAAATTTTGACAAATGCTGCCCAAAGAAGCTCTTGGCTCCCAAGGCAGTTACAAAGAAAGCTCAGCAGAAGTCAGAGTTCCTCAAGCGATCCCGAAAACCCTTTTACATCAGTGTTGGAAACTGAGACACAGACACTGCAGCTTCAGCACAGAGTACCAGAAAGCACCACAGCAAGCACCTGAGAAGGCCAATTATCAAAACCTATTCAATTTTTAAAGGGAGAACCAGTACACCATCTGACTTTCTTTGTTCATTTCTCAGCCCAGGCAGGAAATGCAAATCCATAATCATGGCAGCACCCTCCACGCTCTACCCTGAGCCTTTGTCTGTCTGCCTTCCTGCCTGCTTTCTGCAAACAGCTTTCAGTAGGCTCTGCCAGTGCCTTCCAAAGCAATCACCCTCCAGACACTCCCAGCTGCTCCTCTGGCTTTGCCTGTAGCACACTGAGAGGACAGCCAGGCTGAGCCCAGGGCCCAGGACAGGACAGCCAGGCTGAGCCCAGGGCCCCAGGACAGGACAGCCAGGCTGAGCCCAGGGCCCCAGGACAGCCAGGCTGAGCCCAGGGCCCCAGGACAGGACAGCCAGGCTGAGCCCAGGGCCCCAGGACAGCCAGGCTGAGCCCATGGCCCCAGGACAGGACAGCCAGGCTGAGCCCACGGCCCCAGGACAGCCAGGCTGAGCCCAGGGCCCCAGGACAGGACAGCCAGGCTGAGCCCAGGGCCCAGGACAGCCAGGCTGAGCCCAGGGCCCCAGGACAGGACAGCCAGGCTGAGCCCAGGGCCCCAGGACAGCCAGGCTGAGCCCAGGGCCCCAGGACAGCCAGGCTGAGCCCAGGGCCCCAGGACAGCCAGGCTGAGCCCAGGGCCCAGGACAGCTCTGCTGTCCCCCCACTCCACTCCCAATGTGTTCAGGAGTAGCCCTGGGGGCTCCTTTCAGTGACACCTCCAGCAGCCACCAACTCCACTTCTTGGCCTTGTCCCAAATGGAAAAGGAGGGGGTTTAAAAAGGTTTGGGGCCAAGACCTTTAGTATCCTGTCCTACCTTCAATATGGTTTTAAAATAAACCCAGCATCTTCACGTTCTGCAATCTCTGTAAACTGAACAGTTTCACATGTAAAGGAACATGGGATTTTGAAATAGTTTGAGTAAACTGCTTCTGAATAGATGAAATGTAAATGAGAATAAAGTTTAAGTAAACTTTGTGCTATCCAATATACGGCAAACAAGGAGCAAAACTGCTTCAAACTCCAGAAGCAGCAAAACCCAAAAACTCAGCTTTGATTAATACCAGGTTTTCTCCCTGTCATCAAAAGAAAATTCAAAGGTGTTGCTATTGGCAGGATCACTCCTGAGGAATAATGCCAAGCTCTATTTATATATAATGCCTTTGCTTTCATCCAAGAAAAAAAAAGGCATATATTCAAAATAATTACCTTTTCAATAAATACTGAGGTTTTCCTTTGAGCCATAAACGATGGCGTTGCAGTATTAACCATGTTATAAATTAGGAATCACAGGACATTTAAGACAAACTGCATGGCTGAGAATTGCTGAAATTGAGCTGTACACAAACCTTGGGTTTTTTTTCATTCATGCCATTCAGTAAATGAGAAAATTTTATAGAAAGAACATTTCTGTGGCTATTCCCTGTCCAAGTTCCATGCAGAAATCACACAAACATCCACGTGACAGTGCAATGCCTGCAGCCAGATGAACCACCACTGTAAATAAAGCAATTGAAAATTTCACAATAAATTACTTCAAAAGAATAAATACTTCTCAAGTATTTAACTGTATTACAGAGACCTTTCAGAATCTCAAAGTTACCACTCCACTGCATTGCCTTGTGCTGGAAAATACAGAAATACATCTGCCAGATGAAATACTTGCTGCATGTGTCAATCCAAAACCTGACTTTTTCCAATTCCTCAAACATCAAAATCTGTCTCAGAGAAACACCTGTCAGGGATTTACAAGACAAAGCACAAATGACTGATGCTGCAGCACTGAAGCTGAGCCAGGGAAGATGCTGGCAGTGAAACCTATTAAAGCTGATTTCAAAATGCTAAAAGCACCTGGGATAAGATACCAGCTGAAATGCAAATGTGAAGTTGTTTTGCCTGCCAGCACATGAGCTGCCTGCAGAAGCCCAGGGAAAACCAGGCAGTGCTGAAAGCAGCAATATCTGCTTTTCACCACTCACTTGTGTGTGTGTGAGATCCAGGTGCTCTGCCTGGCTCACAGCAAATATAAACTAAACAGCCTGGAAGTTCACAACAAAGCCCTGATACTGATCAAACCCTGTTTAATATAAATAATGCTATGAGGGGCAGTTCTGGTAAGCTGGCAAATTAACCTGCCCACGGTCAGAGTCCAAAAGAACCACCTTGTCCCAAAAATCTCTTGAGAGCTGGGTATTTTGAAATATTGCATCAGCCAAGAAGAAAAATCACACAGAGAAGCACCAGGCAGGCACAAGTGTGTCAGCAGGAGCTGCCACACAACCACAATTAACTTTCTAAGGCACTCCACACATCCTACTGAACTTTCAATTTCTTGAGCTCCTTACCTGAAATAGCAGTGAATCACTGCTAAAAGAACATCAAAAGGACATATTCATAACTGAATTTTGCATCAAATATGAAGGCTAAAATGGTAAAAGAAGTGCAACAAATTGCACCACACACGTTTGAAATATAGCACCTAGTATTTGTCAACATCAGAACTGAGATAAATTGATAAGATTTCTTGTTTTATCAGTGGTGGGATAAATCACACACCCAGACAGGTTCTGCATCTAAAGCAAGTCTCATGCTCAAAGCCAGCACTGACCCTCAGCAGCTCCCCTGGATCTGTTAGAGCCAAAGGGTGTCTGTGCCCCTCAAGGTTTAGACAAAGAAATAACCCAGTTAAACACAAATCCCTAAGGGCAGATGGTGTGTGACTGCTGACAAGTTACAGAAGGAAAGGTTACTTATTCACACTGTTACTGTAAAACTTAAACTACCCTTGCATGAAACACAAAGGTTCTGGAAGAGGAACTGGGTAAGTGACAACAAGGAGCTTTAAAATGCAAAGGCAAATGAGCAATGATCTTGAGGAACAAACTGAAGGAGAAATAGGGAACTGGAAACATTAAATTGTGCATCTATTCCCAGAAGAAAACAACAGTTCCTTGTATCTATTTCCCCACCCCTGCTACAGCATACTTGTTCCTGAAGCAGATTTTTACCAGGTAGATTTTCTTCCTATTTTACTGAAGCCTGAGGAATCACTCAGTGCATCAGGGGAGCTCCAGGAGAGCACTGAACTATAAATTATTTCTGCAGGCTTTATAAAAAAATTCCTCAGTTACAACTACCTCATTTCTCAAGGTGTTCAGTGACTGTGGAGCTGCTGAGGAAGGACAGGTACTGGGGGCAGATGCTGAAATAAATCCCTGCCAGCCTGACCCATCTCAGGCTCAGTGTTCACAAAGAGCAGGAGATTTTACCATAGCTAAGATCAACCCTCACCTCCTGTGCTGTGCTCAGCTCTGCTTTTTTCCCTCTGATTTCTGACAGAACCTGCTCTCCCTTCAGGCCAAGATCTGTGTATGAATGGAAAATCTGCCATCACCAAGCACCAACAGCATTTACAATCAAAACTAGTGTTCAGCTGGAAGCTCTGACCTGAGAACCTGTGTGCAATGTCCTTGTAGAAACTGTGGGAAAGAAGAATACCCAGATATGAGTTTCATTCTCAGAGGTTACATTCAGTGCTGCTCTGCTGTTGATGGGGTGGTTCTCAGCCTGCAGTTCCCCTGCAAATGCCAGCACTGGTGCTCCCACGTTACACAGAAAGTTTCCTGTGAGCTGCTCCAGACTCAGACACGTGTGCAGCCCTGCAGATCCCTGATCTCTGCCTCGGGCACGGAGCTCTCTCTCACTCGCAGTGGGTGAAAGGTGACCCCGAGGGAGGAGGGCGATTCTCGGGCGATTCCCGGCTCCTTCGGTGTGATAAGTTGTGATAAGGCAGCAATCTCTTTAATAGGTATGATACCAAATAAACCACTTAACACAGTCCTCTATAACCTTCAGGAGCCCAAGGAAGGATCCCTCCCTGCTCCACAGCTGCCACAACAACCTTGACATTTCATCTACAAATCCTTTTAGGTGCTCAAGTTTACTTTTCCTGATGACAGTGACACTAACAATATTCCAGGGCTTTGTCACTCTGCAGTTTTACCTACCTCCCATGCAGGCTGCTGACAAAATGTTCAAACCAAATGCAGTTCCTTTCACTTTAGAATAGCTCTACAGCACCCAGAGACTCCCTTCCCTCAGAAAGTAAAAACCAAGATTTGCAGCAAATAGAACAATTGTCAAATTTTAACTCTGCAGTGAACAAACAGTTTCCTGCTGCCAGACAGTTTTTCCTTTCTCCGGGGGTCAGAAATAGTTTGGAAGAGTCAAGGCACACTGGCTACACCCAAACTTGTACCCAGCACAGACATTGTATAAGTGATGCTGTCACGGGATGCGCATTGGCTGCTGCAATGTTTCAATAATGAGTCACACAACAGCTTGGAAAAGCCATAAAAAACGAGCAGAGACACCGGGAGCCTGATAAGGCCAGAACAAGCAAGAAAAGGCAGATCCCAAAATTAAGGAAAAGACTATTACCAGCATGTGATACCTCAAAATTTCTGGAGGTGAAAACCTTGGCGTTAAAGTTTACTTCAGGTAAATTAGAGAAATGGCTATAAAACTGTTTTAAGTTAGTTTTTAAAATTTGGCTTATTCCCTATGTAGTAAAAATTCTACTTGCATGCTAATGAGAAACAACAGAGGTGTGAGAGTTTTGGTTTTCAGCTTTAAGTAAAGCAGTATTTCTGTCCTCAAAAGTTCCAAAGGCATCAGCCATGAAGCAGTACAGAACATCTCCCAGGTCTTTGTGAGAGATTTCAATCCCCTGAGGATCTGAACACCCAAGACACTGGCAGTGAATGAACAGATAAGTACATCGAGAAAGGAAACAAGAGGCATGAATTGCAAAGCTCTAGAGATTAACATTAGCAGTAAAGCCATTTCCTTTCCTTAGGGTGATCCCTAAGGAAAAACTGTTGTGAGCTTCTTGTTTCTCCCTGTGCTCAGAATGGGACAAAAACGTGCAAAATTGACAGGTATGTTCCAGATAAAAGCAAAAAACGAGAGACAAACCCTCAAGGATCCAAGTACATCAGTAACAAGCCTTATCAAGCCTTGAACAACTACGGGAGGAATGGAAATAACCTGAATCTTCATCAGCTTCCTGCTGATCTTACTGTGAAAGGATAAAGCTCAGACTAGAAGACACTGTTAAACATTCAGCCTTTGAACTATACAGCACACACACAACAAAAGAAGTGTTTAGCATTTTGATTCCTGCTATAAACAAGGCGCCAAGTCAACTCTTGTCTGGCCCAAGAAAATGAAACCCCAAGCACTCATGCCAAACGGCTGGGAGTAGTTCTTTCACTGCTCCACCACACCCAATCCAACCCACACAGGCAGGCTTTCCATAATGCACTGGCTCTAGAAAACACTGGCACAAAGGAATTTTACATTAATTATCTGCCCTGGCTTTGTCTCTGATGACTACTGACTCCAAGCGATACACTTGAAATCGACTGTGTCAAGTGTTCAGTTTGGCTCACACCACGTGAGCCTCTTCCTTAAATCCCAAAAAATTAAGTTTGAAACCCAATAGAACAGCTCAGGAAGTTTTGTTGAGGTGCAAAGTTAGGTACTGAGGTGGCAGCACAAGATTTATGAGGGTCCTAAAAAAAAAAATCATTAAGGAACCTCAGATTTGTGATAGGAGTAAGAGGAATTGAGGGCAGGAAAACACTGGTGGTGCTGAAACTGTCTCTGCAGCAGTGGAAAAGGGATGGTTGAGAGAGCAAAGAGATGATCCCAGCAGCAGAAACTGGGAGAAAATTACTACATCTGTAAATCTAAGAGCTACAGATGAAGAAGAAAATCATCAAAACCCACCTGAACATTCCTGTTTTTACAGAAAGTACAGATACTTAGAGTTTTCAGTATGTATATTAAAAGAGCAATAAAGAACTAACATAAAAACTGCTTTACCTGGGGAGAAATCCCAAGACCAAACCAACAAACAAGCTTTTTATTTAAATTATTTGCTTCTTGGTACTTAAGACATCCCGGGTCTGCTGCCCTCTTTGCTGTTTGATCCTTAAGTGGAGCTGCAATTCTGTTTGTTTCCAAGTTGCCATGAAAATTAATGCAAAGACCAACTCAGAAATGCAATTCTCTGTTGATTCCAGCAGGAACACAAGACAAACTGTAGGTCCACACACAGTAATTACCAAATATGGCCAAAACCCCCTAAACTTCATCAAATGGGGCTAAATCTGTCCCTTCCCCACACAAAGAGTCCCCTTCAAAGTACAGGAGATCCTGCATGTCTCTTAAGGGCAAACACCAATTGCTCAGTTATTTATCAGTGCTGGCCTAGCATGAACTTTAAAGGCAGCCAGGGTTAGTCACATGCTAAAGGAAGGGTGTCCAACAGCTAATTCTAATCCCAAAAAGTTTATCTGGAAGAGGCACCACAGAGAAGATGCAGAGTGTCTAAAATGCACCCACCAACCTTCCACATCCTGAAAGCTGTGGCACGGCTCTTACAGTAACAGCTCCCTGGAGAATAACCAGCAATAACTGTTACCTAGCACCAACTTGCAGCTTCCTGAGGAAAACCTCTGGGCTCAGTTAAATGGCAACCAAGTTACACCGACAGTGCCAAACTGAAGAACCACCAACCACTTCCACAGCATGAGACAGCACAGTGCAACTCCAACGGTTTAAAATAAATAAATGAAGAAAAAAAAAAAACCCAACCAAAAAAAAAACCCCACACAGACAAGGGCAGGGAGGAGAAAGCTTTTTTTTTAAGTGTCAAAGTTTTGGTGAAAAATTGCTTCTGGTAGTTACACCACAACTAACTTGTGCAGAGTGTTGGCCAAATTCAACCTTGAGTACACAGGAGAAAGGTCAAAGCATTGTCAAAAGCAACGTTGCCCACAGTCTGAAAATTCTATTGATTATCCATAATTATTCACTACTTCTAAAATTTGAACCCTTAAGATTCATTTCGCCCGTGATTCTACACCGGAGAGCACAATCAGGCCAGAACAAACACCGAAACTGAAGTTTGACATTTGATTCCAGTCTCAATGTCACTCTGCCTTTCACTTGACAAGGACATTGCACGCGTTAAGATCAGGAAGTGCCTGTTCAAGTGATCTCTTCTGTTTAAATGCAATGCATGCACACGGGGGCTCGGTTAGGTTTTAAAGAAAGACAGAAAGTGAAACGCACTGGGAGATGATTCTCTGAGTTTCGGTGCCACCAAGGCCTTACAGGCACCCACAGGTGAAACGCCCAGGCTGGGCCCGGACACCCGGCACAAAGCTCCCCGCACGCCAAAGGCGGGCAGAGCTGCAACAAAGAGCACGAGAGCTTCCTCGGGAAGCTGAAAAAGCGAACTCATGGTGACACTGACAGGCAGAACCGGCTCCTTTGTCTGAGACCGGGGCTGAGCCGCTCGCCATGTGCAGCTCCGGGAAGGAAGGGGGATCACACCGCGAGGCCGGAGCCACCTCAGCCCCCGGCCCGGCCACTTACCCAGCACATCCGCGGTGCGGTGCCGCGCCACGAAACAGGCGTCATCCCCGTAGCACATGCCTTTCTTGAGGATGCCCTTGCGGAAATCTTTCCCGAAGCCACAGCTGGCCGTCACCAGGCTGTAGTCGCGGGAGTCCGTCTGCGAGAGGCCGCCCAGGACCGCCCGCGCCACCAGCCTGCCGTAGGAGAGCACCGAGAACATGGCGTGGGGCGCCCAGCAGCCGAGCGCCAGGAACGCGGGGAGCCACCGGCGCAGCCTCCTCCTGCCCGCCGAGCGCCCGCCGCAGGGCGCCAGCCTTCCTTCCCCT
>VZTB01015207.1:280755-294636 GCA_013397245.1 Thryothorus ludovicianus | reverse complement strand
TAATAAAAATGCTCTGAAACTTTCCATGGGCTGAAACACACCTGTGTGCCTGACTGTGGTTTTTATTTGGCAGTATGGGGTTCCTGTGCAGACAGAGGATGCATTTCTGAGGCTGCCAAGTCCTGTTGTCTCTTCTTGGTGCTCTGATGCAAATCCTGCAGGTTGGAAAATGCACTTGATTCCAAATTTTTTTGCTTTCTAGTGTTCTGCTCTGGCTTGAGTTCAGTCAATCAGAAAGCTGGAACACTCCCCATGGAGAATTCAGCTAAAGGTTCATAAGGAGATGATTTTCAAATCACTTCTGTTTCTCTGTTTTGTTTGGCTTTTTAAGACATAGAATGGAAATTGTGGTGCATCTCTATTAAACATTCAAAGGGAGGTATGTAAATCCCTGAGAATCTCGTTAAAGGGTTGTTTATCCAGCAATAAAATGTCCTGTTTTGCATAATTATTTTAATCAAACAGCACAAGGGTGACACCCTGAGGGAGGAGGGCTTTGCACCAAGCCAGCCCTGCCTGGGCAGCCTTTGGCAGATTCCTTTTGCCCAGGGATTCCTCTCACAAGTCAGATTTGCAGGCTGAGCTCTGCATTTTGACCTTTCACACAATTTCCTGAAAATCTGCAGAGGTGGAGGTGGAAAAAAAAAAAGAGCCACAACCAAACCCACACCTGAATTTTCCAAACCCCACTGTCATCATTGAATGTGGTCTCCTAACAGTCATGGTGGTTGGTGATTACAAGGCTGAAGTTTCTTAGGTGGAGGTGGAATTAATTCAAAAATTAATTAATTTTCATGAAGCTTTTTCTGCTTGTTAAGAAGTAGTATTTTTTTCTCATAGCTTTTTTTTGAGAATATAAGAAATTTCATTCTTCAAAGCTCACATAAAACCTTATCTGCAGTAAGATGACATCTACTTTCAATTTTGCTTGTACCTAAGTTCTTGTCTTGTTTTTCAGTTATTGTTTTCATTATTGCTCTTTCATTTCCTCCAGTAATACTTGGTGACTTTTTTTTTTCCCAGGGTTTTTAGTAAACCAAGCCACAAAATGCATTAGATCAGTAAGTGTGGAAAAATGTGACAGCATTCAAGCACTTAGCATGTTGTTTTATATCAACTCCAGCATTTTGGCAGTAAGTATGATTTGAAACAGTCATATAGCTGAACTGTTCATATTTTATATCTTTTTGCATCTGCAGAATGAAGTAACTTCTGTTTACTGAGGGGTGTTTTATTTGGATTTTTAAATTGTGGATTGGGAAGAAACATCTCCCTATACAGCAGACTTTTATACAGAAAGCTTTTGGGAATGTTTTTACTTCAAGCTTTGCTAACAGAAGCATTTGCTGTTTTCTGCTTAGCCAAATATAAATAATATAGTCAGAGATAAAGTAAAAAATAATAGTTTTGAAAAGCCAAGGTTGTGGCACTGAGCTAGTGCAGTTTCACATTTCTGTGCATGTTGAGGCTTTTCCAAGAAGCCCATTTACCAGAACACATAATTCTAAGAAATCTGAGTTTTAAAGAGTTGGTAAAACTTTGTACTGAAATAAGAACCTGTCAGGTTTAATCCTTTGCATCTTCCCCTTTCCTCCAAGGCTCAGATTTTGGTAGTGGGGGCTGGCACAGCCTTCTTTAAGCTCCCAAAGAACATGACAGAGAGCAAATTTCTTTGGATTCTGCCTGCTAAAATCCAGTCTGGGGTTATTTCTGAAAGCTTTGCCTACTTTTTCATCCCTTTCTGACCTGGGGGATGATGTTTTCTATATAAACAAATCCCCTGTAAGCATATTCATGAAGACAAAGAAATCACTCCTGAAAAAAACAAAACTGAAATACATCATACCTTAACCTGATGGCTCCTTCCAGAAGCTGAAGGTCATGAAGAAACAGCAACCTCTTCGTTAAAATTATTTTATGTAATTATTTAAATTAATTTAATTAGCAGTGAGTAACTGCTTAAAGACCCCTCCCAGGCTGCTCAGAGATTGCAAAGCTCCCAAAGGCAAGGAAAGCCCACTGAGCAGCTCACACCTCACAGCTGGGATCATTCACTGAACCTCTTGGATCCCCTTGAAATCAGCCAAGGATTGCTCCCAAGTGTTGGCTTTTGATCCTCCTGCTGTGGGAGAAGTGGAGAAAACACTGCCTCAGAAGGGCTTTGAGTGTCTCCATGTCCTCCCAAAATTAGTTTTTTTTGGCTGCAGGACCAGAAAAGGACAAGAGTGGCTCAGGCCAGGCTCCAGCAGCTGAGTGGGTTTGATTTTAAAGAGGAATTCCCTTTCCTGACTGGGAAAGTCCATAACCCTTTATCCCTGTGCTGCTTGCCTGAGCTCGGGAGGGGTCAGAGTTCTGCCCAGAGCACGCTGGGTGTCAGGAAGGAGGAACTGGAGAAGGCTGAGAAGCTGCTGGAGATGCTCCGTGGGAAGGTTCCTTTCCCAAAGGGAGCCGGAGGTGGGAGGTGACAGCAGGAAAAGTGCTGGCACTGGGGACACGGGATGGTCACAGGGCCGAGCAGGAGCCCGCCCAGTGCCAGCAGGTGGAGCTGCCGGCGAAAGAAACGGCGAACCAGTAAGGGAGGGAGCCTTACTGGGGGCACTGGGACAGCCCCATCCCCAGGAGGGGCAGCTGGAGTGAGAGCAGCGTTTTGGGAATTGTTGCAGATGAACTCTGCTCTCTGCCCTGGCCTGACCAGCAGATCCAAGGAGCGCTGGGGATTGCTGGGATCTCCCAACAGGATACTCCCAGTGGTGCTTCACACACACTGGGGTTACTGGGGAGGGTGTAGCTGCCCAAGGAAAGAGCTTTTCCTGCCTCCCTGCCAGGGGGGCAGCAGTGCTGTCTGCCAGTGACCTCCAGGGACATCATCCATCACCCAGTCACTGATAAACAGAATTTTAGGAGTGGTGCTCACTCCTATCCCAGTCAGAAACAGCACTGCTCCCTGGAGGATGAGTCTAATCTTTACAGGGACTTTTACTCATCCAGCTCATTCTGATGGATGAGAAATGTGTGCCAAACTGTACCTGCATCACCTTCAGGCCTCCAGCTCCCAGGAATGTGTTCCCTGCTGGGACTGGAGATGAATCACTGCTCCCAGTGTCCCATCATAATTCTGCAGAATTGCTTCATGATCAGAGTCCAATCCTTGGTCCCTTCCCAAAGACATGACTCAAACATTCATTGCAAAGTCAGAAAAGTAAAACCTTTGACAAAATGGTGCTCTGTGGGAGTATTTTACAGGCCTGATTGATGACCTTAATCTGATATTTCTGCTTTTCCATCAGATATTTTTAGTGGAAATTTTTCAGTGGGTCCACACATATTCATGTGCTTTATAACAAGAGAGATACTTCCTCCTCTTTTATTGGTTTAGAGACCATGAAATTATGGAACAGCACAACAAAAGCTCTTCATTTCTTTGGGAAGCACAGCCTGGCAGGTTTCCTAAACTGGTGGTCTCTGAATAATTCTAAGAGTCAGGAGAAGGAGGGAATTGGATCCAATCAACTCCATAACATAAAATTGTTATGAGAAAGAGTTAGACAAAATCTTACCTGCTTGACTTGACTGCTAAGTGCAATAGGTCACACCTTTGATACTGCTTTAATTTGTCCTTTTATTCTCCCTCAGGTGCCCAAATCAAGTCAGATGGTAAGTATCCTTCTAAATTAGTTGGAAGAGCTGTGGGCAAAATTCTTATTAAGTTATAGTTAGTGGGAATTTTTCACTGATAGACCAAATCTTTGCATTAAACAAAATCACATCATTTGCTATCAGTAATGATACTTAGCAACTCCAAGATAAAATGCTGCCTGCAAACATTCAAGGCTGATACATTCCTCTTACATAAAACTCCCTCATTTCGAGAAAATCTCTTTAATTATTTAAAGCCAGGCCCTTTGGTTGAGCTTCAGCTGTACTTGTAACACAGCAGTTGTTCAGAGAATTACTGAGGGCTGTTGCTGTGGAACAGAACCCGGAAAGGTCACAAATATAATAACACAGAAAGAGCCAGAATTAATTATACCCAGTGTTCAGAGCTGACATGAGTCTGTTTTGCAGGTGAATATTTCTGTCCAGTCCATAGCTGTGCAGTCTCTGAATGGAATGAGGACTTTGCTGAGCAGCAGTGATGTCCTGAGGCTCCCCATGGTTTTGGATGAAATGTGCATCAATGCAGTTTTTGGGGTAGGTCTGGCAGCCTTTTCCCTCCTCAGAGCTGATGGAAAGCATCTGTGCATCAAATCACTTCTGATTCCCAAACTGCAAAGCTGTCAGGAAGGCCTTGCAGTTTCCATGTGTTGTGACATCTCCAATGTAAATGTCATGGGAGAAGCACTGATTTTGGATAAAAAGGAGTGTTTTGCAATAAAACATGCTGAAATCCTGGTGTTGCTCCTGTGTATGTGGCAAAACAATGACGTGATTTTGGAATTTATGCTTGGGAGAAGATGATTTCAGGTGCACCAATGACAGAGAAAGGAATAGATGCTGCCCATCATCTTTTAATTTTAAATTAGATTAATATTGTGCCTGTGCTTAGGTTTATCAAGGAGTTGTGAAGAGGCTCCAGCCTCCAGAGGATATAATCCATCCCCAACCTGGAGCTGAGTTTCTTAAGCAAGGAAGAGAGAAAATACTTGCATGGTTTAATTTTATTTTTTTTTTTCTTATTTCTCTTATATATTTGTTCAAATTAATATCTAAAACGTTTAATTTTCAGGTGAATTATCACATTACCCACACAGACACAGGAGAAATAATAGAAGCAGCTGCTGCTTTTGTCTTGGGGGCAATTAGCAAAGAAGCACTTTCAATAGAGCAGAGCTTCGAAATCAGCTTCACTCAGGTAACTGTGGAGATGTCATGGGTGACTTGGTGAAAGACATTTAATTACAAAACTTATTAAACTTGAATCAGAGCAATTGTTAGCAGCAAGGTAAAGCAGAACTTGCCTGGATACCCAGACAAGGCAGCATTTCAGAGCTGGGCAATAAAGGCCTCCAAAGTGTCACATTTCTGAGCCCCAGCTTGTGACTATAACAGAGAAAGCAAAGCCTTGCTTACAGTCTTGCCCTCATCGTTCAAAGCAGGTCATAATCCTAAAATAACTGAAATATTTCTGTGTTTTCCAACCACTTCAGTGCAGGAGGAGAACTAATACTCTCTGTTTGCATTGCAGGAAAATACACAGCCAGTTGCTCTCAGTGGCAATCCTGGTTATGTTGTTGGGCTGCCTGTCAGAGCAGGATTCCAGCCTCAAGGATATCCTTTCCCTGCTGCATTCCTGTTTGCTGCACTTGCTCTGCTCCATCCTCACAAGCCCTTTCTAGCACGGACATCTATGAAATACATCTGTTCTCTCCCAAAAATAAAAATGTGCTTTCCTGGCTGTGTTTTAGGAGGGAATGACTCAGTCCTGACTGCAATCTCCTGGGACTGTGGAGTGAAGTACATTTAGCCCTTCATTGCACACCCTGGTGCTTTTTCACACTGTGAGAGGAATCTTGAGCCATTAAAAAGCATTTGCAGCTATATTTTAAGGATATGATTAAGGATTCTTTTTTTGTCCCGATATCCATCAAGCATTTAATTCCCCTTAACTGTGTGTTACATCTGGCATTATTCAGAGTAGTAACAAACACAGCCAACTCACCATTCTGCAGAGCACATCCACCCAGGACTGCCTGGCAGCACAGGGAGCCAGAGCCCCAGTATTATTTGGTTATAACATGATATCAGGCTGTAAGTTACGGTAAGAAGTAATTTTTTTTTAATTTTAATTTAATGTTTTTAACCCTCTGACAGTCCTTTCCCTTAGGCTCTGTTCAGGTCCTGGGCCATTTATACAGCTGGAGGAGTATTGAGAATGGAGTATTTAATTATAAAAAATGTCATTTAATTAACAGTGGTCTTTCTCTTGGAAAGATTGTGTACATTAGCAGCTGTAGCCAGAAGGCTTGAACAGAGCAGAGAGCAAGGAGAAATGATGACTGTGCCAAACCAATGGATTTTGCTGTAACTCATCTTTTTTTGTTTTGTTTTTTGGAAGAATTACAGCAGCTATGAAATGCCAGCCTTTGGCTCAGACCCTCCTTGATGTGCTGAAGGGCCAAAGCTTTCCTGAGTACGTGGCCTCATTTGGGAATTCTCAAGCCCAGGATGTGCTCGACTGGGTGCCAATAACTCAGCTCCACATCTCAGAACAGGTGAAAGTTAAACCATTTCCACCCCTCCACCCTCACGAGATCTGTGCCTGTGCTGCAGCATCAGCTCAGCTTCACACCCTAAAAATGCAGGAACCAACTGGAGGAGAAAGTGGGGCTGGGAATGCAGAAATAAGCTGGAAGAAACTCATGGAATATTCACAGAGGAGGGTTTCACTCTGGCTGTAGAAGTTATATTTAATCAAGCTGGGATCCAGGCACCTCAGCTATGGATCAGGGCAAAATGAGGTACAAAATGAGTTGTTTAGACAGGTTAGAATGTTGCTCTTTTAAGGATGAAGCACCAGAGGTGACAGGGGGAAGGAGCAGAATCAGTGTTTCCCTTCTCGCTCCAGGCCAGGGTAAGAGAGAGAGAGAAGCACACTTTAAGGTTGTGGATGGTTTCTTGCCTGCTTCTTAAACTAAAGAGTGAATGGTTTCTGTAACCACAAGTGTGATAGTTCAAGAAGAAATGCTTAAAAATATTTAAGATTGTAAAATTCAAAATTCTGCCCTGGGAGAGTTCAGGATTTTGTCCTGCCCAGCAAAAGTGCTGGGTCCAGCTGCTCTGGTAACCTCCTCAGGGAGCTTTCTGGAGACATTCTACCTTTTTAATAACATGAAAAATTAATTACTGTGATGCTTTCTGCATAAGGCAGACACTGAGATCATTTCTCACACTTTGCAGAGCTCATGCCAAATACCAGTGTCACTGGGAATAGAAGTGAAGTGGACCAAATATGGATCCCTGGTCAATCCCCAGGCCAGGATAGTGAATGTTACAGCCACAATCACTACCACCACACTGAAGCAGGTATGTAATTAAATTACAGGATTTAAGATAAAACAAGTGGCTTGTTTTCCTTGGGTATCAGCTGTGTGACAGTGACCCAGATAATCTCATTATCTAAAGGCAGCACTTCACATTAGAATGTATTTACACCCAGCAGTTCTCTTCCAGCTCAAACACAACTGTGGGCTCCTTGCCAAAACACACTTCAATAAAAATCTATACATCATTTATGGAAAGGAATATTGAGCTATATGAAAAAAAAAAACAAATCCCAAAACCTTTTTAACAAATATAACCCAGACCAAATAAAACAATTGTACAAATAGAAGGCTGAAGCTAAGTCCTGTTTGTATTTTCATTGCAGCTTCCCTCAGGAAGGGAAAGGATTATTCCCATAACAAGTTCTGTGGTTTTCACTGACATTTCTTCACCTGCAGAGCCAAGCTACAAAGCTTGGCCCACCATTAACATCAAGTTGCCCTTTGACTTTTTCTATCCCTTTGTCTAAGGTAAGTATGCATAAAAAAAAAAAAGCCTATTTCTGCTTTATCTTATTTTTAGTCCATTGTTTATCCTGTGACTGTGATGGGCCTTCACTTTCTTCTAAGTTGTAGATACTGTGCTAAAATTGGCCAAGAGAGGAAGGATGAGACTTTGTGAGGGTTCTCAGAAGGTTTAGGGTGAAAAAATCCCCATGAAGTGGAAAATACCCAATTATAACTCTGCTGAGAGGACAAAGGTTGCAGTTTGAACTTGCTGGTGGCTCTGGCCCAGTCACAGCCTCCAGCACGTGGGACCCAGCCCCAGCCTGCCCAGCAGAGGCAGGAGGGGAAGGGCACAGGGACACCCAGGGAAAGCAGCTTCATTATCCCATAACAGCAGAGCTAAATTGCTAATTAAACTCATCATGTGCTATTAGATAAGGCCTCTGCTTTATCTCCCTGCATAGATGAATAAGCCACATATTTCTGGCTGTTTTCCCCACACCACTAATTAATTACCTTTTTAAAAAAATCTGAACAGTTGAGTTGTGCTTTTAGTGACCTCTCCAGCTGAGTGGGGCTGAGATCCATTGGAGACACCTGCTGCAGTCACCATCTCTCAGAATTCTCACTTCTTAAACCTCACTCTTCAGCTCTCAAACAGCCTCTCCACAGGGACACTCTAGTACCTGAAAAAATTCAAACACCAGCCTGGCCCTTTATAATTTTCTTTTTTCATGGCTTTTCTGGAGTGTGACTGTTCCCAGCAGTGCACTCACCTACATCTGTTCTTACATATTCCAGTTCTTTTAATACACGGATTTATGAGCTGTGGAAACAAAGAACTTTGCAGCCCCACGGGCTGTGAAGGAACAGAGAAAAGGGAAGGAGAGATGAGGGAATGCAGTATCAGAACTGGGATCTGCTGCTGGAACAAGGCATTGTTTGACGTAAGATGGCACATGTCTGTCTCTATTTTGGGGCTGATTTCTTTGTCAGGGATAGGAGTGGTGTGTTGGTGTTTCTGCAATGAATGTTATATAAATAACAAAGTGGCACAAGCAGCAACAGAAATGAGGAAACTACCAACAGCATGAAAAGAATGGTTGGCAAAGAGATGTATTGACAATGAACAGGCAGCTGCTGGAGAAGAAATTTATCTTTTCAGCCCAGGTTCTTATCATTTATACTGCAAGTTTGTTGCAAACAAAGAATGTTATCACAGTAAAAAAAATATTTTAAATAAATGGTACTTTTGTGGATGTATAGCTTGTAAAGATGTGTCTTTATTAAATTATTTTGCAGTTTTGGCTGTACAACTGTACAAGAAAGGAAAAAAAAAATTAGCCTTTGCAGGGACTGTGTGTGATTAATTTTCCAGTAGAACTATTTTTGCCATCTCAAGGTCTGATCCAAGTGGGGTCAAATAGAAAATGTTTATAGAAAACATGATACAAGAGGAAGCAAAGAGACAGAAAAACTTTTCAGGTCAAGCTGGCAGATTCCAACACTGCAATCTCCAAGCAGAATTCCCACCTTGGACAAGTGGCCTCCTATTTTAACTGGCTGACGAGTCCATGCTGTTTTAATATGTTATTCAGCCTCTCAATTTCTTGCTCCTGTAGGAGACAAAATTCAAATTTTTAACAGCCTAGAAGCAACTTCCCAGGTTCCCACAGATCTTCCCACTGCTATAGTGTAACTCCTGCTGCAGGAAAACAGCACAACCTGGCCAAAAGAAGTAGGACAGAGGTAGGGACATCATTCCTCTGAGGAGGAGCAGCCCAGGGAGGTGAGGGCAGGGCTGCTCTGCTTCAGCCCAGCTCACTCCACACTTTCCGATGAGGAAACCAAGCCAACACTGCCAGCCTTGCACAAGGATCCCCATTAGCAGGTAAACCCAAATTAAAAATGTTTTTTTTTTTACCTTCTCCAAGCAGCTGTGTTCCAGTTGTTCCACCCTTGTGGCAAGTTTCAGGTTTGCTTGCTTTAACTTGGACACTTGTTGCTCCGAGCGGGTCTTCACGGATAAAATGATTCCTGTGGAACAATTCACAGTGGGGTTGCTTTACATGGTAAAACAGCCACGAGCAGGAGTTCACAGCACACAGGCTCTGTGCTCAAGGAGTTAAACATGTTCCTCTCCTGCTCAGCCTCTGTCATCTTCAGCCACCCTTCCCAAGAGCTTTTCTTAATGAGGAAGGGTTTTAAATCAGCCACTGGGGGGATTGGATACTGATACTCTGCTGGGGAGAGGAAGCAGAATTAATCACTCTGAGTGTCCCTCAAAGCCTGAATCTGAATTTGCTCCCTTTCCAGAGCCCTGGGGTGCAGCTGGAGCAGCTCTGCTGTGTTTTAGCAGCTCTAGGTGTGACAGCAGAGCAAGGCCTGGGCTCCAGGGCTCCCCCAGCCCCTGGCTCGATCACTCCAGCCTGGTGAACAGGACCTGGCACATCCCTCAGGTCCACAGGGCTTGGGTTTCACCTTGCACAGCTGCAGTGAGAGCAGGCAGTGTCTCCTCACGGCAGAGGTGACACTTCTCTATAAGCGCCGTGGGGTGAGTCCATGTCAACTCAGCTCCCACACTGAAGGCATTTTCTTCCCACAAAAATAAAACAAAGCAGATTGATGAGAGCACAAAGAACATCACGTCCTCCCTCCCGACACAGCTCCTTTGGATCACGGCTGATTCCAGCGCTCCAGGCACCGGTTTGGGCTCTGGGGGTTCAGTTCTCCGAGGACAAAGCAGCGCTGCTGCTCATTTGCATTGATAACATCGACAGGAACCGTGCCCAGGCACTGACACCCAACACCCCAGCGTGGGGCAGATTCCCTTTGTCCCTTTTTGCTGCAAGCAGGTGGACATTGCATAAAGCTTGGCAGGGAGCCTGGAGCACCCAAGGATGAGGGGATTTACTTGTAAATGCAGCCCTGGTTTTCTGCTGTGAAGTGAGGTTCCCACAGCCCCACGCAAATCCGGTTTCTCTCTGACTTTCACTCTGAACTGAGGAAAACCACAAGCTGCTCTCACATGTCTCTTCTTTCTGGCTGCACCTTCTCCCCATTGAAAGGGGCTGAGGGCAATGGGCACAGCCCCAGCCATCCCCTCCTCTGATCCCAGCTGTGTCAAAAAATATGGAGCACCCACCAAAAGTGAGAACACAGGCATAGAGCAGAGCTTGAGCTGAGGTTTCATGCAGGAATTTGAGATCATCTCATTGCCGTGTTTTTTGGAACTCCAAAATTCCTTCCTCAAGAAGGAAGAAAATATTTGCAGCTATACTTGTTTCAGGTATGTCCGAATTTACATCTATTTGCAACAATTTACAACAGTGAAATCACTAAAGCCTGTTTTGGGGACATTTTCTATTTCTCTTTTTATGGCAAACCCTTTGAATTCAAGAAAGAAAGATCTAGAGTAAGATCAGGCTCCTGCAGCTTCCCTGGAGGGGCCCATGGAGTCACAGCAGAACAGAGCATTAAAAGCTACTCTGCTGTAGCAGCAAATTCAGGAAGACAGGAGCTCCCCTGCCAAAAGGATCCTACAATGGAAACTCAGAACATGAGCCATCCCTCTCCAGGAGAAGGGTGCAGGAACAGATTATGGGGTTTTTTTAGGGGAAAGTGCCTGGCTGCCATGCACCTGAGGCATCACACCAACACAAGAAGCAGATTGTCCCTGCTCCAAAGAAACTGCAGCCTGATCAAAGCCACATTCCAGCCAGGAAAACCACACAGGTGGAACTCTGAGTTCGCTGGGAGAGCAAAACCCCCTGGGTTGGGTTTGAGAAAGGAACAAAACCCAGGTAATTTGGGGAAGTTTGGCAAACCCAGCCCAGCCCTGCACGCACCGTTGATGATCCGAGCCACCCTCCAGAGCCGCAGGAGGATCAGGAGCCCCACGGCCTCAAACTCGTGCTCCCGGAAGATGAGGACGATGTCGAGGATGAAGGACACGACCACAACGATCCCATCCAGCACCTCAAACTTGTGGTGGAAGAACTCCCGGCGGTAGACAAAGATTTTAAACCCCACCTCAACCAGGAAGATGGTTAAAATGGACAGGGAGAGGTAGTGGAAAACCTGGGAAAAGAGCACAAGTTTAGGGCAGGAATCCCCATAGAGTGCACACGAGGCAGGGCAGGCTGGAAAGCCTCTGCTCCTTGAGGGCATCTCTGGTTTGGCTCTACAAGGAGAAGAGCTGAGGACTTTTCTTCTGTGACCACCTGCTCAGCAAGGCTGGAAGTCCAGGTCCTGCCTTGCCCAGCCTATCCAGGGGGCTTTGAGCCACCAAAAGGAGGGAACTGCTGCTCATGTTGACATTTCCCCACACTTTACCTTTGGGGTTATATTATATCTGTCAGGAAGGATGATTTTCAAATCCATAAGCAATTCCCCAAGAACCAACAAGGCATCCAGGATCACCAAGCAGACAACCCCGATCTGTTGGAGGAGAAGAAACAAGATGAATCCCATCCCAGCAAAGATAGAGGAGCAAGAGGAGCAAGAGGAGCCAGTGTAGCTCTTCAGCTAAATGCACCCTGATGCCCAACAGCCCTGATTTGGCTGGCTATGTTTTGTGGAGCTTTCCATCACTCCCATTCCTGCTGCCCTGAATGGTGGGTTATTCCCCATGGAACCACCTGGCTCCCCACCAGACCCCGCTTGGCGTGGAGGGCTCGGGGAGCTGGGGGAGAGAACGTGCCAGAGCCGGGGTGATTGTGCACTGGGGCTTGTCTCCTCTCAGCAGACTCCTGCACCTGCAGCAGAGTTGCTCTGTTCTGACAGGACAGCTCAGCTCAGAGCAGCTGCTGCTCTTTGCACCGTGGGGACTCAACCTCAGTGCTCACCCTGGGCTCTGTCCCACAGCGGCTCTGCTGTCACTGATGCCCTTGGCCTGGGTTTGTTCTGCCTCACCTGAAACCTGTGAGAGCTGAAGAGCTTTTTCATCATGTACTGGAAGGAGATGTGTCTCCTGGGGGGCTCCAGCTTGATCTCTGCATCTGGCTGCTTCTCCCCAGCCTCCTCCTCCTCCTCCTCCCATTTCCGATAGTCGTTGCTCCATTGCACGGGGTCGTCGCCCACCACCGTGAAGTGCTTCAGGTACCTGGACATGGCTCTGGGTCAAGCTGGCATCACCCTGCCAACGTCTGAGGGACAAGAGCAGAGTGTCACCTCTGATTGGGACTGACCAAGGATGCCAAATCTCCCTTTTTTCACCCAGCGAGGGTGACAAGAGCGTGACATTCTGACACAGCTGGCTGGGCCCTGCTGACGGGAAATTGCTTCATGGTGATACCGCTGGTTTTGCATCACCTCCCCCGGCACCATGAGGAGCCCCTGCTGCCTTCCAAGTTCTGTTTGCACCCCCGCCGTGCTGCTCTACAACAGGGAACTTCCTCACAAGGTATTTCCAAACTTCTCCAAACAAAGCATTGATTACAGGAGCAAAAAGCTCCAGGCCTTATCTGGCACCTCGTGATGGAGGTGGGGACAGCTGCCCTTGGTTTCTAACACTGATACATGGAAGCTGTTGGTCAAGCTGACCCCAGCATCCTCATCCTCTGGCCAAACTGCCAAGATGAGGAACAGCCATAATTTCCCTCCATTAACACCAATGACACCCTGTCACCTCAGCCTCTGAAGGCAAATTAAGCAGGTGATGCCCACATTCCAGCCTGGCAGGTGGGTGACATTGTCCTCCCCTCACCCTCGGGCATGCCGTCCCTTCGGGTGCCCAGCGAGGGGCAGGACCATCAAACCAAACTCCTGATCAAGGCCACACTCTAGCAATAAAAACAATATGAGTGAAACACAGAATTCGCTGGAGGAGCAAGACTCGGGGGCCTCCAGATGGGCTGCGTGGCTGGCTACAGGAGAAGCTCTCATGTTCTCATCACAACCCCACCAGCCTCCCTTTCTGGGCAGCCCTGCAAGCCTGTCTGGCACACAAACCCTCCAAGATCCGCTCCTGCCGCCACCAAGTCCCCATCCCGCTCTGCGGGCACCCATCCTTGCCCAGAGTCACCCGGGGAGCTCAGCACAAGCCTCCCCTTGACCCGCCGGTGCCACCACAGGTCCCGCCCGTAGCCCCGGGCTGCTCGCCCTCTCCTCGGCTCCCAGGGGCCGCGGTGGGCTCCGCTCCCAGCTCCGGCCACCCCATCACCTGCCGGGAGGAGGGAGCTGGTCCCACGGTGCCGTCACGGGGCAGCAGAACCTTCGTTCTTCGCCACCGGGCGCCGAGCGGAGCCCGCGGGGAGCGGCCCCGGGCATCGAGCCCCCTGTCCCGTGCGGGACGGCCTCGGGGCTGCCGCGGGGCCTGGAGCCGCTGCAGATGGAGTATCCAGGACCCTGGGGCTTCCCAACCTCCCACATCCCCAGCACTGACCGGAGCGGC